>JACCGJ010021424.1:0-54938 GCA_013407085.1 Atriophallophorus winterbourni | reverse complement strand
CCCACTCGGCATCAAATACTGTCCGGCTGGATGAAGCCCTATCAACTGAACCAAGAAATGAATCTTCAGCTGGGACACACAATCAGCAATCGAACGCAAAACCACCCCAAATGACTCCCGAGTGTGGACTGAAGCCAGATAATGAAATCCATTTTGGTCCAAAAGATAATTCGATTTGCGCCTCTCAACCTGGAAAGAACAATATGCAACTTACCTTCTCAAAAAACAGATAATTACCGACTCTTCCGGAGTCAGCGCGACAATTATGGTTGTCTACGATTATGTCATCACACGACACCATCCATCTTTACTTACCAATGTGTATTTTATTATGTGTCATAATTGTTTTATCGGGTATTATTTTACATGAAAACACAAAAAACAAAAAACAAAACAAAAAACCCAAAAAATCGCATGCAGTGAAACTACAAAAACAAACTGCTATATGGTGCATTTGCTTTTGCGTATTCCGCTTGCCCACTTTCCAGCTTATCTGCTTTTCCTGCTTCATGTTGCTTGGCACTTTGTCTGGCTCCAGACTTGCGCTTCATGATGATGATGATGAGCAACTTGTAATCCGCTTCGGACTCGACTTCGCTTCATACGAGCCGACGCGCGCATACCCATTTACCACACAGAGCGATCGATAAATCTTTTCAACCCGGCGTCATGACCTTACGAGCAAAGCCCAGTAATGGGGGTCACGTGTGCCAAATTTGTAGAAAGGTGGTAGGTCACAAAACCCGACACGCTAGTTGCATTATTTGCCACGATATGTGTGTGACGTTACCCTGACTGCTGATGCTATTACAATTATCAATAAAGACGGAATGCCTGGAGTTTGCTATATCTGTCATTTATGCAGAATTGAACCTAGAAACTGTACAAAGACGACTGCGAGCTCACAGACTGAAACTAATATGGGAATGTTGAATTTAGAAGACAGCATACACAGAATTGAATGTTTGTTAAATGACTTATTAATTAGCAAACTGAAGCCTAGACTTGAGCGTGCAGATCGTGTTTCATCTCCGGTTCTAGGAAGGCAGAATGGCAAAAAATGCGTTGATCAACATATGAGACACCCGATCTTTAAATTCAGCACAACTGAGCTGATCCCATAATCCGCGTGCTTTATAGAGGTCTGAAACAAATTCAACACAATCCGCGAATCTAAAGCGAGCCGTTAAACAACCAACTGATCCCAAAACAGTTAATGCTTTGGAGAAACGAAATAGCATTTCCACCAATCGTAAGGCACACTCTTGGAGTGTCATTTGTACTGACGTTCCAGAGGCCGAATACACTCTCTTCAAAGACGGTCAAAAGCACGACGAAGAAAAACCGAAGGAACTGTGTGAAATTATGAAACTTGGAACTGTAGTGCCGTTAGCATTGACTCGTTTAGCTAGACGGCGTATTTCACTTCATCAGGATAAATCCAGACTTTTGAGGGTTAACTGAGAAAATGAGCGTGACTGGGAAAACGTATTACTACTACTTAGGTCTAACAATTCACTGAATATTCGTAATCATGCTGATATTCCATGGTGCGAAACGAGGTATAATACATGCGACATAAGAAAGACATTCAATCGCAATCTCATCATCCACGGAGTTCCAGAGCTGGTAGGCAATCCTGAGGCTAACGAGAGAGCTGAGCATGACTTCAGGCAAGGAAGTTTTCTGGTTGATATTATTTTCGTTGAAAAGGCCGTTGTCGTTGATTATTTCAGACTGCCTCCCTCAGCAAATTACAAAAGGTAATGGGCCACGTTTCATTTGCATATTGACCTCGTCGGTTAATGCCATTATCGAACTTATATTCATTCATCTTAACGGCGATCGATCTCTTTGCAAGACGGCCGATTGCTTTTCCGATCAAACAACACGTTCTGAGTCTGTAGCACGCGTCTTAATCGAACACTGGATTGCCTATTTTGGCACACCATTTATCATCGCAACCCAACCTGGCGCTCAGTTTCAATCGACATTGTTCCGAGATTTGACTCTACACCTTGGCTGTCAGCACATACGAACCACCGCCTACCACCCGAACGTGAATGGATTAGTTGATGGCGCCCCACCGGCAGCTCAAAGCCGCTTTTGCTGGTCATTCCGATCCTAATAGATGCACTAAGAATTTACCACTTGTTATTCTTGGAATTCGTTCTACCATCAAAGAAGACATGCAATGCTCAGCGGCAGAGTTAGTTTGTGGCACTACCTTAGGTCTATCCGGTGAACTCGATTTGCATTGCCAGTCATTGTCTTCTATGTCAGATTACATTACTCTTGAGATCGTTTATGTCGGAATTGGATTTTGCGACTCCTCAACAGCGCCATGTCCACCCACAGAATTCACCTCATCGCGATACGTGCGATTTGGTTTTGTTCGACGTGTGATCCTATGTAAACCGCTCCAACCATCCTATCATAGACCACGCAGAGCTATTAAGCGTAAACACAAACACGTCATTTTGAATATGATTGGTCGACGCCTCACGGTTTTTATTGATCCTCTAAAACTAGATTTCGTTAAGCTTAAGCCACCAACGCCATCAAACGTCATTAACCATAAATCAAATACGCTGGGTAATCCTCATGTGCCTAACACGTCCCTCGTTCATCCCAATCCTCTTGTCCCTTCCATCTCCGTACAAACTCGGATCGGTAGACAAGTGCGTTGGCCCAAACGTCGGAAGCGCAAAATATCTCGACTTATAATCACATCTGACATCCACTTTGGGCATTCAAACGGTCAATTCTCTCATTTGCATCTTGACCTAATCATTTATTGCCACCACCGAACGTATACTCATTCATTCTAACGGCGATCGATCGCTTTACAAGATGGCCGATCGCTGTTCCGATCAAAGACCACGTTCTGAGTCTGCAACACGCGTCTTTGTCAAACACTGGATTGCCTATTTTGGTACACCATTTATCATCGCAACCAAACCTGGTGCTCATTTCCAATCGCCATTGTTCCGAGATTTGACTCTACACCTTAACTGTCAGCACATCCGAACCAGCGCCTACCACCCGAACGTGAATTGATTAGTTGGTGGCGCCCCACCGGCAGCTCAAAGCCGCTTTTGCTGGTCATTCCGATCCTAATAGATGCACTGAGAATTTACCACTTGTTATTCTTGGAATTCGTTCTACCATCAAAGAAGACATGCAATGCTCAGCGGCAGAGTTAGTTTGTGGCACTACCTTGTGTCTATCCGGTGAACTCGATGTGCATTGCCAGTCATTGTCTTCTATGTCAGATTACATTACTCTCTTGCGATCGTTTATGTAGAAGTTGGATTTTGCGAATCCTCAACAGCGCCATGTCCACGCACAGAATTCACCTCATCGCGATACGTGCGATTTGGTTTTGTGCGACGTGTGATCCCATGTAAACCACTCCAACCATCCTATCATAGACCACGCAGAGCTATTCAGCGTAAACACAAACACGTCATTTTGAGTATGAATGGTCGACGCCTCACGGTTTCCATCGATCGTCTAAAACCAGCTTTCGTTGAGCTTAAGCCACCAACTCCATCAAACGTCATTAACCCTAAATCAAAACCGCTGGGTAATCCTCAAATGCCTAACACGTCCCTCGTTCATCCCAATCCTCCAGTCCCTTCCAGCTCCATTCAAACTCGGACCGGTAGACAAGTGAGTTGGCCCAAACGTCGAAAGCGCAAAATATCTCGACTTACAATCACACCTAACATCCACTCTGGGCATTCAAGCGGTTAATTCTCTCATGTGCATCACGACCTCGTCGGTTAATGACATCATCGAACGGATATTCATTCATCCTAACGGCGATCGATCGCTTTACAAGATGGTCGATTGCTGTTCCGATCAAAGACCACGTACTGAGTCTGTAACAGGCGTCTTTTTCGAACACTAGATTGCCTATTTTGGCACACTATTTATCATCGCATCCCGACCTGGCGCTCAGTTTCAATCGACATTGTTCCGAGATTTGACTCTACACCTTCGCTGTCAGCACATACGAACCACCGCCTACCACCCGAACGTGAATGGATTAGTTGATGGCGCCCCACCGGCAGCTCAAAGCCGCTTTTGCTGGTCATTCCGATCCTAATAGATGTACTAAGAATTTACCACTTGTTATTCTTGGAATTCGTTCTACCATCAAAGAAGACATGCAATGCTCACCGGCAGAGTTATGTTGTGGCACTACTTTGTGTCTATCCGGTGAACTCGATGTGCATTGCCAGTCATTGTCTTATATGTCAGATTACATTACTCTCTTGCGATCGTTTATGTCGAAGTCGGATTTTGCGACTCCTCAACAGCGCCATGTCCACCCACAAAATTCACCTCATCGCGATACGTGCGATTTGTTTTTGTGTGACGTGTGTCCCTTTGTAAACCACTCCAACCATCCTATCATAGACCACGCAGAGCTATTAAGCGTAAACAAAAACACATCATTTTGAGTATGAATGGTCGACGTTACACGGTTTCTATCGATCGTCTAAAACCAGCTTTCGTTGAGCTTGAGCCACTAACTGCATCAAGCGTCATTAACCCTAAATCAAAACCGCTGTGTAATCCCCATGTGCCTAACACGTCCCTTGTTCATCCCAATCCTCCAGTCCCTTCCAGCTCCGTTCAAACTCGGACCGGTAGACAAGCGCGTTGGCCCAAACGTCGAAAGCGCAAAATATCTCGACTTACAATCACACCTAACATCCACTCTGGGCATTCAAACGGTTAATTCTCTCATGTGCATCTTGACCTCGTCGGTTAATGACATCATCGAACGGATATTCATTCATCCTATCGTCGATCGATCGCTTTACAAGATGTTCGATTGCTGTTCCGATCAAAGACCACGTACTGAGTCTGTAACAGGCGTCTTTGTCGAACACTAGATTGCCTATTTTGGCACACTATTTATCATCGCATCCCAACCTGGCGCTCAGTTTCAATCGACATTGTTCCGAGATTTGACTCTACACCTTAGCTGTCAGCACACACGAACCACCGCCTACCACCCGAACGTGAATGGATTAGTTGATGGCGCCCCACCGGCAGCTCAAATCCGCTTTTGCTGGTCATTCCGATCCTAATAGATGCACTAAGAATTTACCACTTGTTATTCTTGGAATTCGTTCTACCATCAAAGAAGACATGCAATGCTCAGCGGCAGAGTTAGTTTGTGGCACTACCTTGTGTCTATCCGGTGAACTCGATTTGCATTGCCAGTCATTGTCTTCTAAGTCAGATTACATTACTCTCTTGAGATCGTTTATGCCGAAGTTGGATTTTGCGACTCCTCAACAGCGCCATGTCCACCCACAGAATTCACCTCATCGCGATACGTGCGATTTGGTTTTGTTCGACGTGTGATCCTATGTAAACCACTCCAACCATCCTATCATAGACCATGCAGAGCTATTAAGCGTAAACACAAACACGTCATTTTGAATATGAATGGTCGACGCCTCACGGTTTCTATCGATCGTCTAAAACCAGCTTTCGTTGAGCTTATCCACCAACTCTATCAAACGTCAATAACAATAAATCGAAACCGCTGGGTAATCCTCATGTGCATAACACGTCCCTCGGTCATCCCAATCCTCCAGTCCCTTCCATCTCCGTACAAACTCGGACCGGTAGACAAGTGCGTTGGCCCAAACGTCGGAACCGCAAAATATCTAGACTTACAATCACACCTAACATCCACTTTGGGTATTCAAACGGACAATTCTCTCATGTGCACCTAATCATTTATTGCCATCATCGAACGTATACTCATTCATTTTAACGGCGATCGATCGCTTTACAAGATGGCCGATCGCTGTTCCGATTAAAGACCACGTTCTGAGTCTGCAACACGCGTATTTGTCGAACACTGGATTGCCTATTTTGGTACACCATTTATCATCGCAACCAAACCTGGTGCTCATTTCCAATCGACATTGTTCCGAGATTTGACTCTACACCTTAACTGTCAGCACATCCGAACCAGCGCCTACCACCCTAACGTGAATGGATTAGTTGATGGCGCCCCACCGGCAGCTCAAAGCCGCTTTTGCTGGTCATTCCGATCCTAATAGATGCACTAAGAATTTACCACTTGTTATTCTTGGAATTCGTTCTACCATCAAGGAAGACATGCAATGCTCAGCGGCAGAGTTAGTTTGTGGCACTACTTTGTGTCTATCCAGTGAACTCGATGTGCATTGCCAGTCATTGTCTTCTAAGTCAGATCACATTACTCTCTTGCAATCGTTTATGTCGAAGTCGGATTTTGCGACTCCTCAACAGCGCCATTTCCACCCATAGAATTCACCTTACCGCGATACGTGCGATTTGGTTTTGTGCGTCGTGTGATCCCATGTAAACCACTCCAACCATCATATCATAGACTACGCAGAGCTATTAAGCGTAAACACAAACACATCATTTTGAGTATGAATGGTCGACGCTACACGGTTTCTATCGATCGTCTGAAACCAGCTCTCGTTGAGCTTGAGCCACTAACTCCATCAAGCGTCATTAACCCTAAATCAAAACCGCTGTGTAATCCCCATGTGCCTAACACGTCCCTCGTTCATCCCAATCCTCCAGTCCCTTCCAGCTCCGTTCAAAATCGGACCGGTAGACAAGTGCGTTGGCCCAAACGTCGAAAGCGCAAAATATCTCGACTTACAATCACACCTAACATCCACTCTGGGCATTCAAACGGTTAATTCTCTCATGTGCATCTTGACCTCGTCGGTTAATGACATCATCGAACGGATATTCATTCATCCTAACGGCGATCGATCGCTTTACAAGATGGTTGATCGCTGTTCCGATCAAAGACCACGTACTGAGTCTGTAGCAGGCGTCTTTGTCGAACACTAGATTGCCTATTTTGGCACACTATTTATCATCGCATCCCAACCTGGCGCTCAGTTTCAATCGACATTGTTCCGAGATTTGACTCTACACCTGAGCTATCAGCACATACGAACCACCGCCTACCACCCGAACGTGAATGGATTAGTTGATGGCGCCCCACCGGCAGCTCAAAGCCGCTTTTGCTGGTCATTCCGATCCTAATAGATGCACTAAGAATTTACCACTTGTTATTATTGGAATTCGTTTTACCATTAAAGAAGACATGCAATGCTCAGCGGCAGAGTTAGTTTGTGGCACTACTTTATGTTTACCCGGTGAACTCGATGTGCATTGCCAGTCATTGTCTTCTATGTCAGATTACATTACTCTCTTGCGATCGTTTATGTCGAAGTCGGATTTTGCGACTCCTCAACAGCGCCATGTATTAAAGCACAAGCCTGATCCAGGCAAAGTGCCGTACAGTCAGAGACTGCACGTGGGCTAAGATACTGTCAGGTTGCCCAGGCCTAGACAGATATGACAAAACAAATAGAAATAGTAGTGAGACTCCAGCGTGTATTCGCATGCAGCTCACTACCAGCGGCCAATCAATTTAGCACGGTGTTAGCCACACAGCACAGAAGTACTGCAGGATTGCACATCCGCGCCATGTCCACCCACAGAATTCACCTCATCGCGATACGTGCGATTTGTTTTTGTGTGACGTGTGTCCCTTTGTAAACCACTCCAACCATCCTATAATTGACCACGCAGAGCTATTAAGCGTAAACACAAACACATCATTTTGAGTATGATTGATCGACGCCTCACGGATTATATCGATCGTATATAACAAGCTTTCGTTGAGCTTATTCCGCCAACTCTATCAAGCCTCATCACCCCTCAATCACAACCGCCGTGTAATCCTCATGTGCCTACCATCTGCCTCGTTCATCCCAATCCTCTAGTCCCTTTCAGCCCTGTTTAAACTCGCACCGGTAGACATATGCATTGTCCTCAACGTCTTTCTGACTATGTGACCTCATAGACATTTCGTGCGTATGTTATTCTTACGTTAAGCCTAACTATCGCTCTGGTGGGAATTATTGTAGTGAACTACTTTCACTTTGTATCTTTCTATTTTTACGTGAACGTTTTGCCTTTTTTGGTTATTCGTCTATTGGCCTTGCATGAAACGTTCGAATTATTGTTTGTAAATTAGACATTTTGGCGGCTTTCGAACTCTCGTACTTTGTCTTTTTCCGTGGTTGCGAAGTTTGTGTGCGTTACTTTGTGCCGGAATTGTGATTATCGGATCCTCCTACATTTTAGAGAACTCTGGACCTTTGTTTGCATCTCTTAGATTTTCCCGTGTAGATTATCTAGCTATCGTTTGAGTTCACTGGATCTTTAGTTGAACATTGGCTCGTTTGGTGTTTTAGTGAGTTCATTCCATTTTGGCTTCTATTTTGTGTTGTGCAGTCTTATTTTTAGTCCACTACACAATCAGCGCATGTGGAGCAGCGCTGAAGTCCCAAAAGATCACAACGTTTACTAAGACCAGCTAAAACATTGCAATTACTACCGAATAAACGATCGTACGAAACTTTATCGGTAAGTTACGTATACCCCAGCAACAAACCTCCCTTTCCACTACATACATATTGTCTGACTTGCCCATGACAACAAGCTTCCATCGATCTCACTAGACCATTTTCCATGATTATTCTGTACCTCCACACGTTCGCTATGTTTTTGCTATATAAATACAAACCATGTCCTCGGTGAAATAACGTTGAAGCACGGACTTCTGCTCAACGTTCCATTCCGGCCTTTTCTGTTTTCCTGATTATCCGGTTATGAGCAACACATTGATTGATAGAACGCAACGAGTGTCTCCGCATTCATCATAACACATTGGCTAATTAAATGTACGTTATCATATAATGTATACTCAACACGTCGTAGCTATGACTACAAGACTCAAGAATTATGGTTGAAAAAGCAATTAGCTTTACAATAACCATAGAGTGGAACTAAAGGTACAAATGTAAATATATATATATATGTGTGTGTATGTATAAATAAAATCAAAATCAATGCGACGATGATAGTTTATTAATAGTTGGTGTCAAAATTTGGATTAGCTCTCATATAGTCGTCAAGTATCGATTTGAATATAGATAAACTGTTTGAGCTTACCAAATCGGCAGGTAGGGAATTCCAAACAGACAATAACGAATGTCACTTTTTGAAGCGAAGCGAAGCGAAGTGCGAAGCGAATTTTCGAAGTGCCCTAACTGCCATTTGCAATGGCGAATAGTATCAAAGCGAATATCCGAAGTGCACTTCGCAATGGCGAAGCGAAGCGAATATTCGGTTCGCTTCGCAACTTCGCTTCGCTTTAAATCCCAAAGCGAAGTATTCGTTATTGTCTGATTCCAAACAAAGCACACACGCAACAACTAAATGCGTGGCAGTTCGATTCGAACGCACCGCTATTGCTATCTCTCCTTAGATCATATAAATATCATACACGCTAGATAATTCACATAATGATTGAAAAGTAAATCGTGGCACGCAATAATTGCATCAAAATAATTTTGAGCAATTACTCACCTTGATCTATCATCCTCAAGCAGATCGCGTCATTGTACTGTCGCTGAAATATTCGTGAATTCGATGTTCACATATACGATGAATTTAAACGTTCTCCTGTCTCACATGCACAATCCATTGAATGTCTATAATATATGAAAATGAAATAACGTGTTTCCATTGACACCTCAAAAAATGTATCTGTCGAATTATGTCGTCGTAATAGCTTACATTGATTGATCTTTTGTGATCCATAGTGCGATCCGCCGGAGTGAAATCTTTTTTTTATATCTTACATTAGTCTGTTTAAAAATTTTGTTCACAAGCTACTGAGATTCAATTTTACGGAAAACGGAACTCACCGATATCCCAAGCATCCGTCAGCGCGAACCGTTCAATCCATCTGTGGCTGAACTCAACTGAGCAGTTGGTTTCTACTCCCCGACTCACAAAATGAGCATGATATTGTATTGAACGAAAAATAAGTTTGCTCTGTGATGATTACTCAATACTCTCATGTCCGCTGCAAATCGATAATGCGGTGGTCGATAAACGCGTGACGGAAATCAATCAATCGATAGCCGGGCTCGGAAGCGTTCAAATCCATCTGGATGCGCTGAACGCGGTTGACAATGCATTCAACATTGATTAGAAGATTGTGATAAAAAATATGCCAAAATGCATTTATAAAGCGATAAGTTATCGTAAATAAGAAATAGCTGAAACCCGCATCGTAGCGCGTTAATTAAATTGCACCAATTGATGTTCCCGAGAAAGAAAGATTATCACGGTAGTTGAATATAATTGAGACCGATTAGGAATCCTTATTCATGGAAAGAAAGTTTGCGATGAATCCGTTAGAGCTGATTTTTGATAACGTTAGCCTTCTGACACAGGAGCTTCGTTAAACCAATGGTATCTCATGTGTACCTCAAACCCGCATCTGTGTCGATTGACTTACGATATACCGTCGTTCTTAGCTTACCGTTGTCTTTCTGTGCGATACCTTCCGAGAATGGAAGTCTCCCTTAAACTATACACTTGTCAGCACCCGCTTGAATGGAGTACATCACAAAAAATATTGGAATCTGGGTGTCTGGCACTTTGAAGAACAGCCTACAGCGCGAAGACGTCTACAAGCGTGCGTGCAGCTTGCTCGGTTTACTGAAACGCATTTTCGGACGTTTTCTACTACACTCACTCGCGAAAATACTAAACACTTACATACATCCTGACTACGCTGTACAAGTTGGACGCCATGGATGTTAAAACATCTCGCTCCTCGAACAAATTTATCACAAGGCAACCAAAATGGTTACCGGATTGAATAATTTACCCTTTGAGCAGCGACTGACCAGACTTGGACTGTGCACCCTCGAGCGCAGACGTATCCTACACGACCTCACTCTGACATATCAAATAATCTACGCGAAATTCCACCCTCGCAAACACCTCTCCAAGTTTGGTTCCGTTGTCCCCACACGCAGCCACCCTTTGACCCTTCAAATCCCACACTCACGATTGAATTGTCGTCGTAACTTCTTCGCTGCTCGTGTATGCTTCTTGTGGAATAGCTTGCCGACAGATATTGTTACCTTAGCGAACGAGCACATCTTTAAACAAAGGTTATAAAACCTTATGTTGAGAACTACTGCGTTGGCTCCTACCTATTGATGTCTATATTTTTTAACGCACGGAACTACCGTCCATCCAAAGTATCTTTTTCCTCAGTCTGTGTCGCCATTGGGGATTATTTTGCTCCACCTATGAATAACATGGATATGATCATACAAGTAATGATTTTTTTAATATTTTATACGTATATACTATGCAACTTTACAGCAATTGGCTTTTTAACGATAAACCATGAATCTTGAATCTTGAATCCCTTACATAGACTCGGTTTCTTTTGTAACCAATATTTTTGGATCCAAATTATTAAGATAACTATGAAACGCTTCGAGTCTGTTGCGCTTTATGATGACGGATGTATCGTCGACATAGCGCCACAATATCTTTGGTTTTAAAGCTTCGTTTTCCAGAGCTATCTCTTCGAAATACTCCATGTACATATGCGCTAGCGCCGTGGAAATAGGTAACCCATCGCTGAATATTCTTTTGTTTGTATAGCTGCCCAGTAAATAACAAGTGGCTCATATGTAGACAAATTGCTACATCGTTGAATGCTCCGTATACTCAGGTTTGTACGACACTTCAAGGTCGTATCAGAATTGAGTGACTTCCTTGGCAACGCTAAAGTGCTGGTAGTGTCGACATTGTGGAATCCTTATAGGGAAAGACTTCACGCAAAGGCAGTTAAAATAAAGGCTGGGGCAAATGCGCTGAACAAGGTGGGTGGGGCGGATATCTCAACAATCTGGCGTTCGGTTCTGCAGCGGATAATGATTAACGTGCATAACGCCTAATGCATACGCAGTCAAAGCAAGTAGCCTTATCGGTCTGTGGACATTGTTCACACATGCACTGACAAAGCAATTAAGTGATTATACAAGATGCAGCTTGCAACGATTACCGTGGGTGCACACGGATTACGTGAGTATTAGGGACCGCGGACGTTATTAGCACCTGCACAATAAAAATAAACAATTCGGGGTTTAACACACGTAAGGGGCGGATAAATTTACCTTGATCTAGCCTGTCTACCTTAGGTAATGTAGGTTTGATCAGGTAATTGCAATTGAAACCTGAACCCTGTTCGTGCTGACGCCAAAGTTTTTTCGAAACTTCTGTGTCAGAAGTGAAACGCTACCAAAAATATTCTCTAATCAATTCATCGCAAACATTCTTTTCATGAAATATGGATTATGATTTGCCTGAAAGTGCTGTCAGGCTCGTGCCTCGTGTCGTCGCGGGGTATTCAAAAGCCGTAATCCTGCTGGGTTGCAAAATGTTCGATTTTCTGACCATAAATAATTAATGATCAGAATATTAACTAATAGTGAATACTGAAAACCTTTGGGTGACCGTGACAGACCACAAATGGGACCAGCATGGTGATCATTTTTGTAGCGTTCAATGTATGTTAGCGAGGTTACCAAAATGCTGCTAAATATGTCAAGTAGAATTTTGAAGCCTATTTTCGAATGACAATCTAGGTTAAAGATCGGTCGAATTAACGTAAGACATAAAGATATGGCGTTGCATCCGTAGCCCGGAAGACTGGCTGCTATTACAAAAGGATCTTGATACGCTTTACAGCCGGTCGTTGAAGAACAAACTGCCGTTTAACTTCAACAAATGCAGGATCATGAATGTGGGGAATCGAGTAGAGTTCACATATCATATAGGTTCGCATGTCCTTGAAAATTGCAGTGCCGAAAAAAGATTTTAATGTCTGGATTTGCTCCAGTTTTAAAACCTCGCTTCAAACTAACAATTCCTTTACAAAGGCAACATGTGTCCTTGATCTACTCAAACGGGTATTTTGGAAATTTTCGTCCAAGATATTCCCAAGGATCATGAATACATACTTGAGCAGTGGTGTAGCATTTTGACCAATCTACACCGGGAAATCAACTCACACTCGACATTTGTACCAAAACAGTGTGGAAAGGCATTCGAATTTAAAATCCGCAGTCGCACTCGGAAATGGATTAAACTGCGAAATAAGGCTTGGATAAACCATCGCCAGTTAACCACCGATGCCACATGGGAGACCTTTAGAAAACTAAGAAACCAGGTCATCAAACTTATTGCTGAAGACAAAATACAGTATCAAGCTGTCATAATGTCTAAAATGGAACGGAATCCCAAGCTTCTTTACCAGATTGTGAACAAGCAGTGTTCAGTGAAACCAGGAGTTGCGGCCTTGCGGACGCCCACTGGAATGACCACAAATGCAGCTGACACCGCGGATGCTTTGGTAAATTATTATGCTACAGTATTTTGTCCAAAGGAAAGCGTGGATATACAAATGGATCCAGAAATAACGCATCCTCTACCATTGGACACAATAACCATCAACAAAGAAGAGGTGCTGGGAACACTACTATCGTTGAATCCCAGAAAATCCCCTGGTTGTGATAAAATTACCCCGAATATACTCAAGCATTGTGCACAATCTCTATGCGGACCTCTAACTCAGTTATTCTGCGAATCGTTGTCGCAAAGTGTCATACCGACTGAATGGAAATCTGGTATAATCTCTCCGATTTTCAAAGGCGGGGTGCGTTCGGAGCCCGCAAATTACAGACCTGTTACTTTGTTGTCCGCCGTATCCAAGGTACTCGAAAGGATCGTGGCAAAAAACTGAGCAAATACCTTGAGGAAAATAAGCTATTTTCGGGAGCCCAACACGGTTTTAGAAGGGGATACTCCTGCCTTACTAACCTTCTCCTCACCCTTGACGACTGGACTCGAGCAGTGGATGCTGGGGATACTATCCATGTATGTTACCTCGATATGTCGAAAGCGTTTGACCGTGTAAACCACAGTATTCTCTTGCAGAAGCTGGAACGTTGTGGTATCACTGGCAGTCTGTTAGCATGGTTAGAAAATTACCTGACTGATCGGTTTGTTCAAGTCTCTGTGGACGGTGCTCTATCGAAGTCGGTAGCCGTGACAAGTGGAGTGCCTCAGGGATCCGTCCTCGGACCAATCCTCTTCGCGCTTTATGCTAATGACATACCAGCTCTCATCAAATGCAAGATCGTACTGTTCGCGGACGATATAAAAGTTTGGTCTAAGATAAGTAAGTCGGAGGACTGCGAACTGCTCCAGAAGGATCTGGACAACCTCCAGGCTTGGTCCCTAAAAAATCGCATATTTTTCAATTTCCAAAAGTGTCACATGTTAAACATTGGCAAATATGTGGAGTACCAGTATTTTCTTGGAACACACAGCCTCTCGTGGACCATGGAACAAAGGGACTTGGGTGTGTTAATAAGCAACACCCTAGGGATGTCGAGCCACTGCAACTACGTCTATCGCAAAACATCACAGAAATTGTCACTCCTAAAGAGAATTTTCGGTAGGTTCTCAAAACAGACAATTCCCTGTATTATAAATACGTATATCAGGCCCACGATGGAATATGCGGTTCAAGCATGGTCGCCATGGCTTAAAAAAGATGTTGCGACTTTGCAACGAATATATCATCGAGCTACCAAACTTGTCACTGGACTCAGCCGGAAACCCTACAATGAGCGAATCAAAACGCTGAATTTATTTGATTATCCACGTCGTCGTATCCGAGGCGATTTGATTCTGGTTTACAATATTTTGAATACTGAAAATCACCCTCTACAATGCTTATTGAATCTACGGAGCTCGCATAATACAAGAGCTCACACATTTACTCTAACTGTCCCTCACTCGAGACTAAACTGCAGACGACATTTTTTGCCGTGCGAGTTTGTTTTACTTGGAACAATCTGCCAGATAATGTTGTGAACTCACCAAACCAGCAAACTTTCAAGAGAAGCCTTGATGCCTATTTGACCCTAAACCCGTGCATTGAAGAAAACTATACATCTTAACACCATATACCTACATTTGTTATCCCACCAATCGAAAACAATTTCTGCCCTTGGATATTTACTTGATTTTTGAACTGCCCAGTAAGCAATCTAATCCCATTTTTGCTTGTTATATTATTCGTTGTTGTCATATTATTCTGTGGTTTTTTGTAAAGCTATATGCTTTTTAGACCATTAAAATTGAATTGAATTGAATTGAATTGAAACCAGTCATGGAATACGTTGTGCAGTCATGGTCTCCGTGGCTCAAGAAGGATGTGGAACTGATGCAACTAATCTATAACCACTCAACAAAACTAGTTCTCAGCAACCGAAACAAGCCTTATAAAGAAAGGAAAGCTCAACTGAATCTGTTCGACTTTCCCTATCGACGAGGAGAGGAGAACTTATCTTACATTACAAAACATTCCATACTACAAACCACTCCTTACAGGATATATTCACGCGAAGGGATACGAGAAATTATCGGACCCATGACTATGTGCTGGTGGTACCCCATTCCCACCTAAACTGTAGAAGGTATTTATACTCTGTCCGTGTGCTTTACTTGGAACAGTTTACCTTCAACCGTTGTTCACTCCACTAGCTTGCAGGAATTTGAAAAACGAAAATATACGATATTTTATTGAATTATTCGTTTCCCAAACACTTATATACCGCTTAATTTTATTTCTAATCTTGATTATACACTTACCTTTCAATTTTTACCATCCTATGGTTGTTGTTAAGCACGTTGCTTTTTAGACCATCAAAAACTTTGAATCTAATTTTTTATATCATGAAACACTATTTCAACCAGGTATTTGAAAATTTGACCGATCGGGAGTCCATAATCATGAAAATAAAGTTTGCAATGAATCGGTTATAGCAATATTTTGGTGACATTTCGCTTCTGAACACAGAAGCTTCGTCAGACCAAGGATGTCAGTACGAACAGTAATCAGGTTTAAATGACATTTTCTTGACCAATCCTGAGTTCTCTGAGCTAGACAATGGAGATCAAGACAATTGATCACACCCTCCAAATGTTGTGTTAATACCTAAATTGTTTATTTAGTGGGCCAGTGCGATCAGCGGCCGCTGACACACTGCGTACGTAATCCATGTGCACATTAGTTATTATGCACGTTAATCCTTATCCGCTGCAGAATCGAACGCCAGATTCTTGAGATATCCGCCTCATTCACCTTGATCACCGCATTCGACACAGCATTTTTTATTTAAACAGACTCGGCGTGAAGTCTTTCCCTATGAGTTTTAACACCTCGTCTTATCACTTCCACGTTATCAAGATCTACGCTGTATCCAGTGTCTATCACGTGTTCAGCTAGGGCAGAATCCCGAATCCGTGATTGATATTCACTGGGATTGCGGGGTTGCTTTCCTACACGTTTCCTGTGTTCGTTTACTTATGTGCAAAGTTCTCTAGACGTTTGACCAATGTAAACACCCGCGCAACCCCTACATTTGATTTTGTATATGCAGTTTGTCGCACAACCTAAAGGATTCTTATCTTTGAGATGCATTAACACGGAGCGCAGAGTTCTACCTCCCTAATATGTTACTCTGATACCTGCGTTTCTTCCTCTTCTTCTTCTACGTTATTCAAGATTCGACTTATTCGTTCGCAGGCGCTTTTTACATAGGGTAGATATACCGTAGCCCGCCAAACATTTTCCGAATCCAGTTGCGGACGCTTAACTCGGTTCAATTGGCACTTAATTAAGCATTTGGGGTAACAATGATTTGCAAGTCGGCGACTGATTTCTTCATGAGCTCGTCTCTTATCGCATCATCGCTGGAGAGGCGGTCAATCTTGTGGAATAGCGATTTTTCTACGTACTGAAATGCCCTTTTATGGTGCGTAGATGTGAAACTCAAAATGGCATCCGTGTCGATTGGCTTACGAAATACCGTTGTTCATATCTTGTCGTTGTCTTTTTGCACGAGACAGTCCAAGAACGGAAGTGTTCCTGCCATAGACTCGGTTTCTTTTGTGACCTGGATTTTCGGATTCAAATTATTGAGTTTACTATGAAATGCTTTTAGTCTGTTTCGCTTTATGATGACGAATGAATCGTCGACATACCGCCATCATATCTTTGGTTTTAACGTTCCGTTACTCAAAGCTATCTCTTCGAAGTGCTTCATGTACATATTCGCCAGCAATGGGGAAATAGGTGAGTCCATCGATAAACCATCGTTTTGCTTGTCCATATAATAAGAAGTGATTCATATTTAGACAAATTTCTACACCGTTGATGATTTGTTGTACACTCAAGTTGGTACGATCGTTCAAGGTCATATCGGAGTTGAGTGACTTCCTCGATAATTCGAAAGCGCTTGTAGTGTCAACATTCGTGAACAAGGAGCTTACGTCAAAACTAACCATCAGCTCATCCTCCCCAACTGTTACGGTACATAAGCGACGAATAGTGATCACTAGAGCCGACAAAGGCAAGGCCACAGGGATACTCTGAAAAACGTGATTATAGAAAAAATGTTGAATCACACCTTGTGAAAGGTCCCTATGAAGTTATTGACAGCGGGAGAAACACGTCGATTATGAATAACCGTAGACGGGTGATTTCGAGGTACTTGCGTGGAATTAACGAGGAACTTGGTCAGGGATTATGGTTCAGGCTATACCTGAAATCTGCTCAGACCCCTAGGTTCTACGGGCTCCCAAAGATACATGAGGTGGCGTCCCTCTGCGACCTATCGTAGATGGCATTGGATCCCCAACACACGGATTAGCGAAGCATCTCGCTCTAGAGGAGAATATGCGTAGCTCAGGATGAGGATGTTGTTCAGGTGGTGTTCGCCGAGCTTGTATTGTTGTTGTAGGACGTTTCGTCATCAGGCTAGATGACATCATCAGCAGAACTTCTTTCGAAGTGACTTAAAATTGGTTTTCATCGGTTTTTATAAGGTTCGTCTGTCCGTTCGCCATCACACCCGTTGGTTGGTGGAATTCATGTGTTGCATTCTTGTCCATCGAGTTTTCATTGGTCCATAGGTTGTGGCCAATTGAAGGTGTTGGTTGATTGATGTCGTTGATGAGTGCCACGCTTCGATGAATTCTCGCGCTCGTCGGTTGGTTTCTTTGGCTAAAATCTTCGCGTTGTCCCAATCGAATTGGTGTCCGAATTGATCCACATGTATTGAAATCAATGACCTTGGGTCGTGCCTTCGTACAGCTAACCGGTGTTCGTGTAGTCTTGTGCTTAACTTGCGGCCGGTTTGTCCGATGTAGTTCTTCTCGCAATCTCTGCACGTAATCTTGTAGACAATATTCGTTTGTTCTTCCTTTGCCACTTTGTCTTTTATATTGTTGAAGTGTTTGCGTAATGTTGACACGGGTTTGTGCGCGACCTCTATTCCAAATGGCCGAAGGACTCGAGCTGCGATTTCTGATATATTCTGCACATAAGGAAGAGCGCGTCTAACTCTGTTTTCGTCATCGTTTCTTTGCTGGTTACGGTTGGACTTGTGGCGTAGTACGAAGCTTCTTGGGTATCCATTCTTTTGGAACACTTTGAACAGGTATTCTTCTTCTTGTCTTCTCAGTTCCGGCGTGCTGCAATGTGTTGCTGCTCTTTTGAATAGGGTTCTAATGCAGCTGCGTTTATGGCTGGTTGGATGCTTGCTGTGGAAGTTCAAGACTTGATCCGTGTGCGTATTCTTCCTGTAGACACTGGTCTCTAAATTTCCTTCGCTTGTTCGTCTCACTTGAACGTCCAGGAATGCCAGGCAGCTGTCAACTTCAGTTTCTCTGGTAAATTGGATTCCCCTGAATACGCAGTTCAGTAGTCGATGCGATTCGTCCAGTTCAGTTCTTTTCATGATCACAAATGTGTCGTCAACATAGCGGAGCCATAATTTTGGCCGTATTATTGGTAGAGCGATCCGTTCCAAGCGTTGCATGACTGCTTCGGCAATTAGGCTGGAAATCGGTGATCCCATTGGTGTTCCTCGAATTTGCTCGTAGATTTTACCATTGAACTTGAAGTGTGTTTGAAGGCACAGCTCGATCAATTCCATAAAACTATCTCGTGTTAATCGATTTCCGTTGTGGTCAGTTCCTTTTTCGTGCAGCAACGATGATATGATTTGCTTTGCGAGTGTTTGATCGATTGATGTGAATAACGCCGTTACGTCGAAAGAAACCATTATTTCATCTTCATCGATCTTCACATTCTTCAATTTCTGGAGGAATTGTTCTGCAGAGTTGACGGCGTGTTCCGAGTCTGACACCAGATATAACAGTCTTCTTCGCAATTCTTTCGATAACTTGTAATTCGGCCCTCCTGGTAAGGAAACGATCGGGCGTAGTGGAATATTCTCTTTGTGTATTTTGGGTAATCCGTAGAATCTTGGTATAGTTGAGTCTTCTGGTTTCATTCGTGCCTGTTCCATTCCATTCAGTTGTCCCATAAACTTCAATTTCTTCAAGGTCGCGTTGATTTTGTTTTCAAGTCGTTTGGTCAGGTCTTCGTTCATTTGTCTGTATGTTGTTGTATCCTGGAGTAGTTGTTCAGCCTTCTCGATATAATCTGCCTTGTTCATTACTACGGTAGTTCTTCCTTTGTCGGCGGGGAGGATGACTATGTTTCGATCTTGTTTCAGTCTGTTCAAAGCTTTGGTTTCTTGTTTATTGAGTGTATTATGTTCCAAGTTCCTGGTGAGCGCCGGTACAATTCGTTGACGGACTTCTTCTTGAGCGTCTTCTGTCAAAGTGTGGGATTTCAGTATTGACTCCAAATTGGCTACGAATTCAGTATGATCGGCGTCTTTCAAATTGAAGTTGAGGCCACGTGCGAGAATTCGTTGTTCGTTCTCTGTCAGGGGTCTGTCGGACAGGTTCTTGACCCAAGGTTCGCCGCTGGTGATATCTTGGTGGGGGGTAATAATTCGGAGTTTGTTTTCCAGGTCACGCCGTTTGTTTATCTTGGTTTTTCGGGTCGTTATCGCAATCGCGTCGGCTAGCTGTTGTGTTAGTTCAGGTCCAAATCGGTTCTCACATATTCGCTTTTCGTTCCGGATAACGTTGGAATATTTCTTGAGTCGTTTGTGTGCGTCATCAATCATGAATTGTAGCCACTGCCGATTTTGTCGTTCCATTAGTTGTCGCGCACGGAAATTGTTGATCGGTGGTCGTCGTTGTAAAGATTTTGGTGTTAGGTTCCTGCGTTGGCACTCATGCAAGAAAAATAGTTGTTCATAAGTTGCGTCAGTTCTTCCGCTAAAGCTTTCCCAGCGTCTGGCGTTCTTAAGCGTTGATCGCCCGAACTGTTCAGCAATAGAGGAGAATATGCGTAGCTCAGGATGAGGATGTTGTTCAGGTGGTGTTCGCCGAGCTTGTATTGTTGTTGTAGGACGTTTCGTCATCAGGCTAGATGACATCATCAGCAGAACTTCTTTCGAAGTGACTTAAAATTGGTTTTCATCGGTTTTTATAAGGTTCGTCTGTCCGTTCGCCATCACACCCGTTGGTTGGTGGAATTCATGTGTTGCATTCTTGTCCATCGAGTTTTCATTGGTCCATAGGTTGTGGCCAATTGAAGGTGTTGGTTGATTGATGTCGTTGATGAGTGCCACGCTTCGATGAATTCTCGCGCTCGTCGGTTGGTTTCTTTGGCTAAAATCTTCGCGTTGTCCCAATCGAATTGGTGTCCGAATTGATCCACATGTATTGAAATCAATGACCTTGGGTCGTGCCTTCGTACAGCTAACCGGTGTTCGTGTAGTCTTGTGCTCAACTTGCGGCCGGTTTGTCCGATGTAGTTCTTCTCGCAATCTCTGCACGTAATCTTGTAGACAATATTCGTTTGTTCTTCCTTTGCCACTTTGTCTTTTATATTGTTGAAGTGTTTGCGTAATGTTGACACGGGTTTGTGCGCGACCTCTATTCCAAATGGCCGAAGGACTCGAGCTGCGATTTCTGATATATTCTGCACATAAGGAAGAGCGCGTCTAACTCTGTTTTCGTCATCGTTTCTTTGCTGGTTACGGTTGGACTTGTGGCGTAGTACGAAGCTTCTTGGGTATCCATTCTTTTGGAACACTTTGAACAGGTATTCTTCTTCTTGTCTTCTCAGTTCCGGCGTGCTGCAATGTGTTGCTGCTCTTTTGAATAGGGTTCTAATGCAGCTGCGTTTATGGCTGGTTGGATGCTTGCTGTGGAAGTTCAAGACTTGATCCGTGTGCGTATTCTTCCTGTAGACACTGGTCTCTAAATTTCCTTCGCTTGTTCGTCTCACTTGAACGTCCAGGAATGCCAGGCAGCTGTCAACTTCAGTTTCTCTGGTAAATTGGATTCCCCTGAATACGCAGTTCAGTAGTCGATGCGATTCGTCCAGTTCAGTTCTTTTCATGATCACAAATGTGTCGTCAACATAGCGGAGCCATAATTTTGGCCGTATTATTGGTAGAGCGATCCGTTCCAAGCGTTGCATGACTGCTTCGGCAATTAGGCTGGAAATCGGTGATCCCATTGGTGTTCCTCGAATTTGCTCGTAGATTTTACCATTGAACTTGAAGTGTGTTTGAAGGCACAGCTCGATCAATTCCATAAACTATCTCGTGTTAATCGATTTCCGTTGTGGTCAGTTCCTTTTTCGTGCAGCAACGATGATATGATTTGCTTTGCGAGTGTTTGATCGATTGATGTGAATAACGCCGTTACGTCGAAAGAAACCATTATTTCATCTTCATCGATCTTCACATTCTTCAATTTCTGGAGGAATTGTTCTGCAGAGTTGACGGCGTGTTCCGAGTCTGACACCAGATATAACAGTCTTCTTCGCAATTCTTTCGATAACTTGTAATTCGGCCCTCCTGGTAAGGAAACGATCGGGCGTAGTGGAATATTCTCTTTGTGTATTTTGGGTAATCCGTAGAATCTTGGTATAGTTGAGTCTTCTGGTTTCATTCGTGCCTGTTCCATTCCATTCAGTTGTCCCATAAACTTCAATTTCTTCAAGGTCGCGTTGATTTTGTTTTCAAGTCGTTTGGTCAGGTCTTCGTTCATTTGTCTGTATGTTGTTGTATCCTGGAGTAGTTGTTCAGCCTTCTCGATATAATCTGCCTTGTTCATTATTACGGTAGTTCTTCCTTTGTCGGCGGGGAGGATGACTATGTTTCGATCTTGTTTCAGTCTGTTCAAAGCTTTGGTTTCTTGTTTATTGAGTGTATTATGTTCCAAGTTCCTGGTGAGCGCCGGTACAATTCGTTGACGGACTTCTTCTTGAGCGTCTTCTGTCAAAGTGTGGGATTTCAGTATTGACTCCAAATTGGCTACGAATTCAGTATGATCGGCGTCTTTCAGATTGAAGTTGAGGCCACGTGCGAGAATTCGTTGTTCGTTCTCTGTCAGGGGTCTGTCGGACAGGTTCTTGACCCAAGGTTCGCCGCTGGTGATATCTTGGTGGGGGGTAATAATTCGGAGTTTGTTTTCCAGGTCACGCCGTTTGTTTATCTTGGTTTTTCGGGTCGTTATCGCAATCGCGTCGGCTAGCTGTTGTGTTAGTTCAGGTCCAAATCGGTTCTCACATATTCGCTTTTCGTTCCGGATAACGTTGGAATATTTCTTGAGTCGTTTGTGTGCGTCATCAATCATGAATTGTAGCCACTGCCGATTTTGTCGTTCCATTAGTTGTCGCGCACGGAAATTGTTGATCGGTGGTCGTCGTTGTAAAGATTTTGGTGTTAGGTTCCTGCGTTGGCACTCATGCAAGAAAAATAGTTGTTCATAAGTTGCGTCAGTTCTTCCGCTAAAGCTTTCCCAGCGTCTGGCGTTCTTAAGCGTTGATCGCCCGAACTGTTCAGCAATAGAGGAGAATATGCGTAGCTCAGGATGAGGATGTTGTTCAGGTGGTGTTCGCCGAGCTTGTATTGTTGTTGTAGGACGTTTCGTCATCAGGCTAGATGACATCATCAGCAGAACTTCTTTCGAAGTGACTTAAAATTGGTTTTCATCGGTTTTTATAAGGTTCGTCTGTCCGTTCGCCATCACACCCGTTGGTTGGTGGAATTCATGTGTTGCATTCTTGTCCATCGAGTTTTCATTGGTCCATAGGTTGTGGCCAATTGAAGGTGTTGGTTGATTGATGTCGTTGATGAGTGCCACGCTTCGATGAATTCTCGCGCTCGTCGGTTGGTTTCTTTGGCTAAAATCTTCGCGTTGTCCCAATCGAATTGGTGTCCGAATTGATCCACATGTATTGAAATCAATGACCTTGGGTCGTGCCTTCGTACAGCTAACCGGTGTTCGTGTAGTCTTGTGCTTAACTTGCGGCCGGTTTGTCCGATGTAGTTCTTCTCGCAATCTCTGCACGTAATCTTGTAGACAATATTCGTTTGTTCTTCCTTTGCCACTTTGTCTTTTATATTGTTGAAGTGTTTGCGTAATGTTGACACGGGTTTGTGCGCGACCTCTATTCCAAATGGCCGAAGGACTCGAGCTGCGATTTCTGATATATTCTGCACATAAGGAAGAGCGCGTCTAACTCTGTTTTCGTCATCGTTTCTTTGCTGGTTACGGTTGGACTTGTGGCGTAGTACGAAGCTTCTTGGGTATCCATTCTTTTGGAACACTTTGAACAGGTATTCTTCTTCTTGTCTTCTCAGTTCCGGCGTGCTGCAATGTGTTGCTGCTCTTTTGAATAGGGTTCTAATGCAGCTGCGTTTATGGCTGGTTGGATGCTTGCTGTGGAAGTTCAAGACTTGATCCGTGTGCGTATTCTTCCTGTAGACACTGGTCTCTAAATTTCCTTCGCTTGTTCGTCTCACTTGAACGTCCAGGAATGCCAGGCAGCTGTCAACTTCAGTTTCTCTGGTAAATTGGATTCCCCTGAATACGCAGTTCAGTAGTCGATGCGATTCGTCCAGTTCAGTTCTTTTCATGATCACAAATGTGTCGTCAACATAGCGGAGCCATAATTTTGGCCGTATTATTGGTAGAGCGATCCGTTCCAAGCGTTGCATGACTGCTTCGGCAATTAGGCTGGAAATCGGTGATCCCATTGGTGTTCCTCGAATTTGCTCGTAGATTTTACCATTGAACTTGAAGTGTGTTTGAAGGCACAGCTCGATCAATTCCATAAAACTATCTCGTGTTAATCGATTTCCGTTGTGGTCAGTTCCTTTTTCGTGCAGCAACGATGATATGATTTGCTTTGCGAGTGTTTGATCGATTGATGTGAATAACGCCGTTACGTCGAAAGAAACCATTATTTCATCTTCATCGATCTTCACATTCTTCAATTTCTGGAGGAATTGTTCTGCAGAGTTGACGGCGTGTTCCGAGTCTGACACCAGATATAACAGTCTTCTTCGCAATTCTTTCGATAACTTGTAATTCGGCCCTCCTGGTAAGGAAACGATCGGGCGTAGTGGAATATTCTCTTTGTGTATTTTGGGTAATCCGTAGAATCTTGGTATAGTTGAGTCTTCTGGTTTCATTCGTGCCTGTTCCATTCCATTCAGTTGTCCCATAAACTTCAATTTCTTCAAGGTCGCGTTGATTTTGTTTTCAAGTCGTTTGGTCAGGTCTTCGTTCATTTGTCTGTATGTTGTTGTATCCTGGAGTAGTTGTTCAGCCTTCTCGATATAATCTGCCTTGTTCATTACTACGGTAGTTCTTCCTTTGTCGGCGGGGAGGATGACTATGTTTCGATCTTGTTTCAGTCTGTTCAAAGCTTTGGTTTCTTGTTTATTGAGTGTATTATGTTCCAAGTTCCTGGTGAGCGCCGGTACAATTCGTTGACGGACTTCTTCTTGAGCGTCTTCTGTCAAAGTGTGGGATTTCAGTATTGACTCCAAATTGGCTACGAATTCAGTATGATCGGCGTCTTTCAAATTGAAGTTGAGGCCACGTGCTGTACGAAGGCACGACCCAAGGTCATTGATTTCAATACATGTGGATCAATTCGGACACCAATTCGATTGGGACAACGCGAAGATTTCAGCCAAAGAAACCAACCGACGAGCGCGAGAATTCATCGAAGCGTGGCACTCATCAACGACATCAATCAACCAACACCTTCAATTGGCCACAACCTATGGACCAATGAAAACTCGATGGACAATAATGCAACACATGAATTCCACCAACCAACGGGTGTGATGGCGAACAGACAGACGAACCTTATAAAAACCGATGAAAACCAATTTTAAGTCACTTCGAAAGAAGTTCTGCTGATGATGTCATCTAGCCTGATGACGAAACGTCCTACAACAACAATACAAGCTCGGCGAACACCACCTGAACAACAAGCATCTCTCTCATTTGTTGAAACCGCTAGTCGGGAACAGGGATTTTTTCATTAAGAACTCTTTTGATTTCGTTCGTCGTTTGAGTACAATAACACTCGACGAGGATGAAATGATGGTTAGCTTCGATGTAAGCGCCTTGTTCACGAACGTGGACACCACGAGCGCTCTAGAATTAGCAAAAAATGCACTTAATTCAGACGCGACATTGACAGATCGTACAAACTTGAGTGTACAGCAAATCGTTAACGGTATAGCGATTTGTCTGAATATGAACCACTTCTTGTTTAATGGACAGTTATATAAGCAAAAGGAAGGTTTAGCGATAAGTTCACCTATTTCCCCCAGTGTTAAGCGGACATGTGCATGGAGCATTTTGAAGCATTAGCTCTAAAAATGCAGCTTTTCGCCCAAATATATGGTGGCGTTAAGTCGATGATACATTCGTCATCATGAAACGTGACAGATTGGAAGCATTCCATAGTTACCTCAACAACCTGGATCCGAAAATCCAAGTTACAAAGGAGATTCAGTCGACAGAAAGGGCACTTCCACTCTTGAACTGTCTCGTGCGAAAGCAGAATGGTAAAATAAGCACTACGGTCTATCGTAAGTCAATCGACACAGATGCGGTCTTGCGGTACTCATCAGCGCGCCACCCAAAAAGTATTTAATTCAGTTGCGAAATCGCTGTTCTACAAAGTTGAACGCTTGTGCAGCGATGCCACCGATAAAAAGCGAGCCCTTCAAGAAGTTAGTCGTCGACTTGCTGATCATGGTTACCCTGAGAGCCTAATTAATCGCCAACTGGAACGGGTTAAATACCCAGCACCCAAAACGGAAAACGTTTGGCGCGCAACAGTTTCTATACCTTACGTTGAGGAAGCGTCAGAGGGGATAAGTCGAATCTTAAATAACGCAGGTATAGGAGTAACGTATAAGAGGGGTAGAACGCTCGGTTCCATATTAACACATCTCAAGGACAAAACACCTTCAGGCTGCGCGACGAATTGCATATATAAAATCAACTGTAAGGGTTGCTCGGGAGTATATATCGGACAAACATCCAGAGAACTCAGTACTAGGATAAGTGAACACAAAAATCGAATTGGTAAGCAACCACGAAATTCCAGTGAATATCAAACACTGATAAGAGATTCAGCACTAGCTGAACACGTGCTGGACACAGGTCACAGCGTAGATCTTGATAACGTAGAAGTGATAAGGTGGGGAATAAAACCATACATGGAACGACTTCACGCTGAGGCGGTTGAGATAACAATGGCGGGTAAGAATGCTGTCAATAAGGTGGATGGGGCTGATATCTCCACAATCTGGCGTCCGGTCCTGCAGCGGATAATCATTAACGTGCGAAACCCCTAGTGTGCGCACCGATTACGCAATCGCGCGAATTTGTCAGCAGATGTCATTCACACCTGCCAATACTAAAACAATAAAGGGATTATACGGCACGTAGGGGTGGTGGTGCGTCAGTTGATATTGAATGCGCCTGTCCTTCTTAACGAGCGAACCCACCATGGACTGTGCAGTTCTTAACCAGCTTATGATTGGTCAGGTGAATGCAATTTAAGCTTGATCTCTGTTCGTACTGACATCCTTGGTCTGTCTAAGCTTCTGTGTCAGAAGCCAAACGTTACCAATAAACTATTTTCACCGATTCATTACAAACTTTATTTTCTTATGATTATGATTCCCCGATCGGTCACAAACATTTCCCATTACATTGCTAATTACTTTCCTATAAGTTATTACACCCAGTCTTATCACTTCCACGTTATCAAGATCTACGCTGTATCCAGTGTCTATCACGTGTTCAGCTAGGGCAGAATCCCGAATCCGTGATTGATATTCACTGGGATTGCGGGGTTGCTTTCCTACACGTTTCCTGTGTTCGTTTACTTATGTGCAAATTTCTCTAGACGTTTGACCAATGAAAAACACCCGCGCAACCCTTACATTTGATTTTGTATATGCAGTTTGTCACACAACCTAAAGGATTCTTATCTTTGAGATGCATTAACACGAAGCGCAGAGTTCTACCTCCCTTATATGTTACTCTGATACCTGCGTTCCTCCCTCTTCTTCTTCTACGTTTTTCAAGATTCGACTTATTCGTTCGCAGCCGCTTTTGACACAGGGTAGATATACCGTAGCCCGCCAAACATTTTCCGATTCCAGTTGCGGACGTTTAACTTGGTTCAATTGGCACTTAATTAAGCATTTGGGGTAACAATGATTTGCAAGTCGGCGACTGACTTCTTCATGAGCTCGTCTCTTATCGCATCATCGCTGGAGAGGCGGTCAATCTTGTAGAATAGCGATTTTGCTACGGACTGAAATGCCCTTTTATGGTGCGTAGATGTGAAAGTCAAAATGGCATCCGTGTCGATTAACTTACGAAATACCGTTGTTCTTATCTTGCCGTTGTCTTTTTGCACGAGACAGTCCAAGAACGGAAGTGTTCCTCCCGTAGACTCGGTTTCTTTTGTGACCTGGATTTTCGGATTCAAATCATTGAGTTAACTATGAAATGCTTCTAGTCTGTTTCGCTTTATGATGACGAATGAATTTTCGACATAGCGTCACCATATTTTTGTTTTAACGCTTCGTTACTCAAAGCTATCTCTTCGAAGTGCTTCATGTACATATTCGCCAGCAATGGGGAAATAGGTGAGCCCATCAATAAAACATCGTTTTGCTTGTCCATATAATAAGAAGTGATTCATATTTAGACAAATTTCTACACCGTTGATGATTTGTTGTACACTCAAGTTGGTACGATCCTTCAAGGTCATATCGGAGTTGAGTGACTTCCTCGATAATTCGAAAGCGCTTGTAGTGTCAACATTCGTGAACAAGGAGCTTACGTCAAAACTAACCATCAGCTCATCCTCCCCAACTGTTACGGTACTTAAGCGACGAACAAAATCAAACGAGTTCTTAATAAAAGAATTCTTGTTCCAATCAGTGGTTTCAAAAGCTGAGCAAGGTGCTTAGCCAATTCGTGTGTTGGGGATCAACTGTCGTCACAATGGGCCTCAAGGGAACGCCTATCTCATGTATCTTCGGATGTCCATAGAACCTGGGTGTCTGAACAGATTTTGGGTTGAGCATGAACCATAATCCTTAATTCCTCGCCGGTATCTTGAAAGAACCCTCTTACGGTTGTTCCTAATGGTCCTAGCTCTACGGTTGTCAATAACTTCATACAGACCTTTAGCAAGGTCACTCTGCCTTATCTCTATAATCACTGTTAGGAAGAATCACGGTTGCCTTGCCTTTATCTGCCTTAGTGATTAGTATGTCCTCTTCTTTCCGGAATTTAAGGAGTGCTTGTTGTTCATCTCGTGTAAGGTTCATTCTTCATGGTTGTTGTTTTTCGATAATACTAGATATACCGTTTCGCAGTGCATCTGCCTGATTTTCAGGTAGCTGGTTGAGGGCGGATTCTACGTATGGAATAACATCCTCAGCTTTTAAGATTTTTGTAATTATCAAGAAGTTTAATCCCGTCTCCAACAATCTTTGTTCGGTTTGCGATAGCGGCCTATCTGATAAATTAATTGCCTTAGAATATTGTCGACTACTGTCATCAAAAGAACTAGCAGAGGTACATTTATCTTTTTAAGTTAATAAAGTGCTGAAATTACGTACTTGTCTTTCTTTGAGTGTTCGGTCTTAGTAGCCATGAGCTTTGCGTGTCTTGTTCTTGCCTGTCTATCTTATAGAACTCAGGATTGGTCAAGAAAATGCCATTTAAACCTTAACACTGTTCGTACCGACACCCTTGGTCTGACGAAGCTTCTGTGTTCAGAAGCGAAACGTTACCAAAATCTTGCTATAACCGATTCTTTGCAAACTCTTTTTTCATGATTATTTCAACCACTTCTGAGACAGGTTTTAGGGCAGATTGATTGACCGCAAGCGGTTAGCGACATATGTGACTGAACTCGTCCTGTCCCGCCATCAGAGGCACCACATATGTCACGATAATATCAGTTTGGCCGGATCTAGTAACTAGCAGAGTAGAAGCTGATATAGTCCATCTGTGTTTCCTTCGATTGCATGCGATACTTCTGATGTTATGTTATGATATGTTAGACGACTACTCTTTCTGAGGAACGCGTTTAGGTAATTCGAGCGACAGTGTTCGTGTACCGGATCGACAAAAGCACGTCGCGGAAAGAATTGCTTTGAAACACCAACACATTTACAACTGGAACCTAATTGAAAACAAAAAACATTCTCAAATAGCGCGCTGACTCGAAAGCTAGTAGCATGTGAGAGATTTCACACGTTTACCAATTAACAATGTAAGAGGAACATGAAATCAAATGTGGTCGCTTTCTATATTTAAGAGAGCGCGTTGAGGCTCAATTTCTTGTCTTTATTAATTTAAGGCATCCCAAGCTCTTCAGCTCGAAAATGTGCTATTCAGCAATGAAAAGCGCAACGGAGTTGTCAAATAAACATGTGATTAAGCTACTCGAAGATTCTTCACGTAATCCATGTGGCAGGTCATCCAGAACAGTTTCCTTTATCACATCACTACGACCAATGCTCGTATGCGGATTTTGTGGCGCCAAGCTCTGGAGATGTGTTCGGTTCATACGTTGGACAGGATCGTGTGTATGCGTTGTTCATTTTCCCATTACTGCTGTCAATACCAGACAATAACGAATGTCACTTTTTTGGAGCGAAGCGAAGTGCGAAGCGAATTTTCGAAAAGCCCTAACTGTCCTTCGCAATGGCGAATAGTATCAAAGCGAATATCCGAAGTGCACTTCGCAATGACAAAGCGAAGCGAATATTCGCACTTCGCTATAACGAATATTAGCGAATAAACTTCGCTCAACTTCGATGTCCCCCAAAAACTTCGTTTTCGACAAAAAACCTTGCTCTAAATTGCTATAATTCGCTAATATTCGTTTAAATTCGCTATTCTTCGCTGAAATAAAACGAATTCCGAAATAAATTATTTTTTGACCATGAAAGAACTTTTATTTGACAAGGGAGGACTTTTTCATGAGCTTTGGAATTGGAAATATACAAAACCTTGTTCTCTCAAAGGAAATTAGGCTCCTCCTCTGAGTCGGTCTCTGAGACCGGGGTTCTGGACCTGGACCTGGTGCCGGAACTTGTCCGGCTGCCTCCAGTCAGAGGGGAGTAGGCCCCCGCCTGAGCTCCTGGGTGTCGACAAACTCGACATCCTCAAGGTTTGGCCTCAGGGTCATCCTGGTCTTTGAGCTGCTGCTGACTCTGAGTGCTGGTACCTTCGCCATTGGTGAACTCCTGGATGCGGAGCTTCATCCTCTTCATGTAGGGGAGCACTCTCTCGTAATTGTCATGAATGTAGACGAGCTCCTCGTACCCTCTCGTTGTTCAGAAGGCTTCGGGTGGGCTTGGTCACGAGTCCAGCTTCCGAAAAGACCCTCTCTGATGAGGCCGAGGTAGCCGGGATGGCGTAGACCATCCTAAAAGAAAATGAGACAGGTTTAGTATTTTGTATTAGGTTCCAGGGGGTGCAAAAGTTAAACTACTATTTCGAAGTATAACAATACTATATCAAAGTATAGCAATACTACATCTAAGAATAGAAAATAATATATCGAAGTATAGCGAATAATATCGAAGTATGGCGAAGTTTAGCGAATATTATAGCGAAGAATGGCGAATAACGAGAATAAATTATAATCCAACGGAAAATAAGTGACCTTTAACTTTGAAACAACTTACTGGGCGACTTTGGCGAGTAGAGGGAGCTTCTTGGCCTTCATCTTCCAGTACTGGAGCACGTCGATGTCCTCATTTTCCAGGGGAGACGCCATCCACTCATTCATCTCCTTGACATAGGAAGGAACTGGGGCTGGTTGAGACTGGGACTGGGACTGGTCGACGCTGCCAAAGGCCAATTCCGGATCAAGATCAAGGTCATGGTGTTCTCGGAGAAAACCTTCAAGATCTTGGCAAGCGGGTTCCGGCATCTGAATGGATGGTGGGGCTGTTGGGGCCAAGTTGGCCAAGAGCAACTTGATGCTCTGCTCGCACTCGTAGAAGAGGTGACCATGAGACCTGGTCCTGAGGTACACGGCCTTCTGAGTGGGGTTCAGGTAGTGCGCAATCTGGTAGAGGTCCACGTTCCTGCCCAGCTCGGGAACTCTGATCTTGATCTCCTCCTGGAACTTCTTGATGAATGCATTGGTGGCATCCTTAAATTCGGCGAACAGCTTGATCCTGGAGGCGGACATCATTGCAATCTTGGCCATGTCCGGGATGACATGCTGCAGTGTGGGCGTCTCATCTGCCTGGAGACGTTTGCTGACCTCCTTGATCTGCTCGAGGGGCCAGAGGATGTCTTCCAGGTCCTGAAACTGCAGCTTGTTTGGAATGAGGGCCGCAAAGTCTGAAGAGGTGTTGAAGACATCATCCTTCAGCGACAGCAGGACCGCCTTGTTACGGACGATGGATGTGATGGTCATGCACATTGAAGACCAGCGGATCTTGCTGTACTGAACGATCTTGATGAAGGGAACTGTAAAGGAATGACTTCTGAACTTCGAAGGTATAGCAAATAATAACGAAGCTTCGCTAATAATATGGCGAAGCTTTGCAAATATAGCGAAGTATAACGAATAACATAGCAAATTATATAGCGAATTGTAGCGAACAGTATCGAAGTTAACCGAATATTGCGCTCACTCACCTTCCAAGTCAGCTGCCTTCTTCCTCATGAGATCGTTCCTGACCGAAGAACGCTTGACCCCGGTGGCCAGAGCCCTGACCAGCTTGACCAAGTCGCCCACCTCCTCGATCTGCATGGCATACTTGAGGGCGTTGTTAATTGCGTGGTCGACGCAAAGCAGGTGCTTGCTGATCTTGTCAGCGTTCTTCACAGCTTTCTTCATTTTGGCCTCGGCGTCCGTGACCATGACGGTCGCAGTGCTGTCTTTGAGGTTCTTGATGGCACCAATCATGGATTTGAGGTAGCGGCCCACCACCTCCGAGTCGTGCCTACCCACCACCATCCTGCAGTCAATGGTGAATCTCTGCATGACCCAGTCTGGATCAATGTAGTGGATAGTCAAGCTCAGGTACCCCTGGTTGGAGCGGCTGGTCCACATGTCACTGGTGAAACCAACTCCCATGAGATTGGCCAGGTCCTTGGCGAGCTTCTTCTCCATGGCTTCCTCGACATTCTTGAAGAGGAGGGTACAGATGTGCCTGGAGAACATGATCTGCCTGGGATGTTGATCTTCGGGTCCAGCGACTGAGAATACCTGGAATAATAGCGAAGGTAATAGCGATATATCCAAATTATAGTGATTTTTAATCGAAAAATAACAATATATAACAAAGTATAGCGAAGTTTAAGCGAAGTATAGCAAAGTAAAATTGAAATTATCTTTCAAGTAAGAAGGTAACAGCTTGTAATTGTAAATTTGTCATTTCAAATACCTTATAAAGTGGCGATTCTCTACATGGCTGAACGAAAGGTTGGCACCGGCAAGGTAGGCCATGATCTCCAGGTTGGTCCTCAGCTGGAGAGGACTCTTCGGGTTGTACTTCTTGGGAGCGCTGGCACTGCCGCCAGACTTGTAGTACTGGGTGATCGGGGTCACTGAGAGCCTTCTTGAAGAGGTTTTGGATGACTCCCCGAAATTGACTCGCCAAGAGCTGGACTGGGACTGCTGCTGCTTCTTCTGTGAAAGAAAAGAAAGAAAAAACAGTTGAGCTTCATTTCCAACAAACTATTGCAAAGTATAACGATGTTCATGCACAGTATTTGGAAGTACTAAGCGATCTATAACAAAAGTATATGGCAAGATATTGCGAAGCATAGCAAAGTTTAAACGAAGTTTAGCGAAGGTTGCGTCAAACTGAGTCTAACTCACCTTTTCAGTCTCGAACTTGGCCTTCTGGTTCAGAAACTGCTTAGAAACGTCCGGATGCTTCGACATGATGTGGCCGACCATGCCTTGTGGGGTTCCCTGAGGCCGGGCGATGGACTGGCTACAATCCTCGACTTGGCAAATAGCTCGAACTTCTCTTTCCTTCGCACCTTTCTTCACAGCCTCCTTCTTGAAGAAGATCCAGATCGGTGATCTGGTAGGCTTGTGCCGGTAGGTGGTGTGATGAAAGTCGTCATCATCATCATCATCTGACGGCGGCGGAGACCTCTTTCTTGAGGACTTGGGGGTCCACGGGTCTTTGGACGGCAGCTTGACGTTGAGGGTCGGGCTCCTCTTGGACTTCTTGGCCGAGGCCGAGTCTTTGTCCTTGTCCGACTTGTGGTGCGTCTTCGGGGGCGTGCGTTATTTACACTTTTGCCTCCTGTAGAAACCCGAGAGGGCACATCAACCAATCAGGTGATGCGTGTGTGTGTTCGAAGTGATTTACTACAGAAACCCGAGAAGTTAAGGGTAGACATTACGTGCGGCGTATGTATTTCTGTCAGCCAATTAGAATTGTCAGTCGTACGAGTAAAATTTGAGTGTTATCAGGCGGGAAGGTTTTCCTCGTTTCATGAATAAATGAAATTTTTTTTTTTTTTAAAAACACGTTAAACATATAAGATTGACAGGCATACAGTAGATTCCCAATGTGAAACAAACAAGCTATCGCATAGATAGCAATTTTTCTATATGACCTGAAGAGATAGTAAACAACCAAGCTTCTTTTCCAGAGCTTAGAACATATTCAAGATTCACGATTCAAGAATTTATGGTCACAAAAAGCACATAGCTTCACAATTACCATATCCTAGTAAATATGCGTTCAATAAGAGTTATAAAAAAATCAATTATACGATGTCACGATGTCAAGTAATATGCTTACATGGGCATCGTCAAATCGTTATGTAACAAATAATTGTCCAAGGTTCGAGTGAATGTTTTGATACAGGGAGAGGTGATAATTGCTTCGGGAAGGGCATTCCACAGGAAACAGAAACGTACCGAATAGAAATATCGGCGACAATTAGTACGGGAATGGGGAATTTGTAGTGCCGCTGAGTGGCTACGTGTAATTCCGTATTCACGGTATTTGAACAAATGTTTAAGTGGATGATCTGGAGTATTCAATATCTTGTGTAGTGCATCTAAATCACTTTGCAGTTTTACGCAGTCTGCAATTGATTGTATTCGCATCCAAAGTTTAACATCATCCGCAAAAAGAACTACCTTGCATGAGAGCGTCTCAGGTAAATCATTGATGTAAACTAAGAAAAGCACTGGACCGAGAACGGAACCTTGCGGTACACCACTGGAGGTATTAATGACTCGTGATTGTACCACGTTAATCCGAACGGTTGCCTTGCGCCCAATGAGGTAGCTTTCGAACCACACGAGTAGTTGCCCGTCAATAGCAATCTGTTTCAGCTTTTTTAGCAACAGGAAGTGATCAACTCTGTCGAAAGCTTTCGACATATCCAGATATTTCACGCGTGCACACTGTCTCCTGCGTCAACCGTTTGAGTCCAATCGTTTAATACCGTCAGCAAGTTTGTCAAGCATGAGCGAGCTTTACGAAACCCATGCTGGGCGACAGATAGTATAATTCGTGATTCCAAGTGATGAACTATATTTTCCGTAACTATGTTTCTAAAATGTGTCGACCGTGAGGGGTCCATTTCAGACGTTCTGTGTTATCTTGGTTGTGAAAACAATGAATACACTAACATGTGTGTAGTGTAGATCGTGCATGAAATGTAGCAGGTTTTTTTTACTCTGTCCGTGTCTGTTTTAGTTGGAACAGTTTACCTTCAACCGTTGCTCACGCCAACAGTACAGTCCGTGTCTGTTTTAGTTGGACATTCGCATACCGCATTGTTCGTCATAAACTCATCGAGTTTTGAAGCGAAAACCTCAACAGATTCTGATCGTGTGATTTCTTCCCAAGCTGCAGCATTTTACATTTCGAAACTGCGGGGACGAAAGCCCGTGTATACTGAATTCCATTCCATTTAGACGCGTCGCCGAGGCTGATGGTGTTGATTTGGCCTTGCAAACCACTAACTTACATGACTTTAAAACGAAATTAGACGAATTTTTATTGCATTATTCGTTTCCAGAACACTTATATACTGTTTAATCTATGTTCTTATATTGTTTATACACTTAAATTTCAATTTTTACCATCCTATGGTTGTTGTTAAGCTTGTTGCTTTTTAGACCATTAAAAACCTTGAGTTACCTTGAAACCACTAGCATGGTTTTGACCTAGGTCAGTGGTCGCTATGCCGACAACATTGCTGTAACCACACAGCAACCCAATTCAACTTAACACAGCGGTCAACATGAGCAAAAGTACATTACTAAAGGGGCTAACGATCAACAAATAATACATAGGCAGACCCGGTATACTCGCTTAGGGCAAGGCCATTAAAATAATGGTTAAAAGAACGCTTGAAAAGAGATAAATTTTTATTGATAACAAATTCCAAATCGACAAGTAATTCATCTTTAATCGTCATCACCCACGTTAGATTCAGTTTCTTCAGTTAATCCTAAAGGGGCAATCATGTAGGGCGGGATCGGATTGCAGCTGCAGTCGTTCACAAAATCACGAAACTCTATTCGCAATTGATTGAAAGCAGCTGCGGACAGCTTGCGCTCAGCCTGCTGAAGTAGCGGTTGCCAGGCTGAAACCCCGGATTGATGGGCGTAAGATGTCCTTGCCTGGTCAACATAACCTGAAGTTATTGGCAGCATTTCGTTGTAACATCTTTGCCAACGATTGAAAATGGGATAATTATCTGAAAGCCAATTGGTCTCCATCTGATGACGGTAAACAGCATGAAAGTGGTTGTGGTGAGTGACAACGTGCCGTGCGGTCGCATTATTTTGAGCTCCTGATTATCAGGATATACTGTTCTTACACTTACACGTACGTGGATATATTATACCTTGTTGGACTTCTCTCGAAGTCAGCTTTCTGGATATACCACTCCCGTAGCGGTATTCGATAATACGAGCAAATTGGGATTTATCGTGATTTTCCCATACTGGATCTACGCGTGCAACTCTGTTAATACTCTTCAAGTCCTCAAAGGGATTAACGTCATCGGAAAGATCTTATTCTTCGCCGTCGACTTTCATACTTTCAATATCGTGCGATCAACTACCGAAGAGTATCACCAGATTAAATTCTGATTTTGTTCTTTTTCGTGAACACTGAATTTTTGTCGCGCACACTATATTCATCATCGATCGCCCGACAGAGCCAATACTTGTGCACAAACCACTGAACAGTGCTGCTCATAGCCCTGACCGGATGACTCCGAAACGAAAACAACGCGCACCGGGCTGCATGTGTACGGTTTGCCGAAAGTCGGTAAGTCCTAAGGCAATGTCTGTCACGTGTTACGATTGTTTGTCGAAAGTTCATGCTAAATGCAGCAAAACGCTGACCTCGGATTTACTATCGATTATTAATGGAGATAATTGCCCTGGTGTTTGTTATGTCTGTCTGGTTTGCAAGGCCAAATCAACACCGTCAGCCTCGGCGACCAAAACCCCTGAATATTACCGTAAATACCCGCGTATAGGACGATACCATGTATAGGACGCAGTGGATATTTAACCCTAAAAACGTTGGAAAAACTGTGTACCTATGTATAGGACGCATCCTAATTTTAGTCCTTAATTTGCATTAATTTTTATAGAAACGGTGAACTCCATACAATCGCAATGATCGTCGTGTGTGCTGATTGCTGACTCATTCATCATGTCAGTCAGCAGATGTCTGTCTAGCCTATGTAGACTCTCGTGGAAAGTGCACTTCTTATTCTTGGGCGCCATGTCGAATGATTGGATGACATTTTTTAAGGAAACGTTTCTGCTCCAACGAGAGTCAAATACTACTCCATGATTGGTTGATATTACACTTTCATGATATTACACATCGGCAGTATAAGTATTCTACCTATTACCGGTGTTTTTAAAGATACAGTTCATTATTACCCTTCAACATGACGAAGACAAAACGACAGAGCTATACTTCAAACTTTAAAATGGAAGTGATCAAGTACGCGAAAGAACACGGGAACCGGGCAGCTGAGCGGCAATTTGGTCCGACTAAATTGGTGATCAGAAAATGTTGAAAAGCCGAAAGTATCATTAAAGAAATGCGAAAGGTGAAGAGGGAAAATGGGATATCACTGAAAGCCAATGGTCCCATCTGATGACGGTAATCAGCATGAAAGTGGTTGTGGTGAGTGACAACGTGCCGTGCGGTCGCATTATTTTGAGCTCCTGATTATCAGGATATACTGTTCTTACACTTACACGTACGTGGATATATTATACCTTTTTGGACTCCTCTTGAAGTCAGCTTTCTGGATATACCACTCTCGTAGCGGTATTCGATAATACGAGCAAATTGGGATTTATCGTGATTTTCCCATACTGGATCTACGCGTGCAACTCTGTTAATACTCTTCAAGTCCTCAAACGGATTAACGTCATCGGAAAGATCTTATTCTTCGCCGTCGACTGGTCATACTTTCAACATCGTGCGATCAACTACCGAAGAGTATCACTGGATTAAATTCTGATTTTGTTCTTTTTCGTGAACACTGAATTTTTGTCGCGCACACTATATTCATCATCGATCGCTCGACAGAGCCTATGCTTGTGCACAAACCACTGAACAGTGTTGCTCATAGCCCTGACCGGATGACCCCGAAACGAAATCAACGCGCACCGGGTTGCATGTGTGCGGTTTGCCGAAAGTCCTAAGGCAAAGTCTGTCACGTGTTACGATTGTTTGTCGAAAGTTCATGCTAAATGCGACAAAACGCTGACCTCGGATTTAGTATCGATTATTAATGGAGATAATTGCAGTGGTGTTTGTATGCCACTGTTGGATAAGGCTGGTACGACTGACCTGTTCAATCACATGTGTCCAAACACGTTTGATGAGGCTAAACCCATAACCATGAACCAAAATATTCATTTGCATGCATTTCCATCACACACACACCCCACGAACGCTTTCGTGCTGTTTGCACTCATCAGGCAGGGACAGTAAGATCAGGATCGATTCTACTGCCCCTCCCTGATGAGTGCAAACAACACGAAACCGGTCGTGATGTGTTTGTGTGTGTGATGGAAATGCATGCAAATGCGTATTTCTTTTAACAAATCTTGTTGTCGATTTCCTAATACAGAAAATCGTTAAACAACAACTGAGGTTAAAAATTTATGCTTAGTGATTTTTAAAACAGTGCTCAATTGGCAATATTGCATTAAAGTCTTCGTTACAAAACGTTTGACAGTCAACATTTGGGTATTCACAGTGGATTTACGTCAATCGGTCCAATCTATTGACTTAACTACTTTTCCTGCATAACCCATGCAAGTAGTCAGACATTTCTCCACCTGAGATTCGTTTTATGTAAACGAAGTTTGTAATGCAACTGTGTATTTAATTGTCAATATTATATGATAAATATTGAACTATTTTTTTGTTTTTTTAAGAAAAAGCCTGGGTCACTTTGTTTGAATCTAAAAAATAGAAGAAATGCGAAATGATTATACAAGGTAAATTAAGGTTATTTTGATAATCCGTTTTAGTTTGTCAACAATTAATACTGAATTAAAAAAATGAAACCGCAATGGGTCAACGACAATCGATCCTGGAGCATAATCTTTTATAAGGCATTACACTAATGGACGCTTTCGCCAAACACGTTCCATCATATTAATCAAACAGGTGAACTGCATGAAATAGGATTTATTCAATGATTATTCATCTAGTCTTGTCACTGATATTCCGTTTACTATGGTTCAATCGTGATCTCTACCTGATGAGTGCAAACAGCACGAAACCGGTCGTGGGGTGTGAATGACGGAAAAGCATGCAAATGAATATTTTGTTTCATGGTTATGGGTTTAACCCCATTTAACATGTGTTTGGACACATGCTTTGAAAAGGTTGGTCGTACCAGCCTTATTCAACAGTGGCATACAAGCGCTCTTTGTTTACCATTCTTCCACTGTTTCATGCGCATGCGGATCCTGATCTTACTGTCCCTACCTGATAAGCGCAAACAGCACGAAACCGGTCGTGGGGTGTGAATGACGGAAAAGCATGCAAATGAATATTTTGTTTCATGGTTATGGGTTTAACCCCATTTAACATGTGTTTGGACACATGCTTTGAACAGGTTGGTCGTACCAGCCTTATCCAACAGTGGCATACAAGCGCTCCTTGTTTACCATTCTTCCACTGTTTCAAGCGCATGCAGATCCTGATCTTACTGTCCCTACCTGATGAGTGCAAACAGCACGAAACCGGTCGTGGGGTGTGAATGACGGAAAAGCATGCAAATGAATATTTTGTTTCATGGTTATGGGTTTAACCCCATTTAACATGTGTTTGGACACATGCTTTGAACAGGTTGGTCGTACCAGCCTTATCCAACAGTGGCATTCAAGCGCTCTTGTTTACCATTCTTCCACTGTTTCAAGCGCATGCGGATCCTGATCTTACTGTCCCTACCTGATGAGTGCAAACAGCACGAAACCGGTCGTGGGGTGTGAATGACGGAACAGCATGCAAATGAATATTTTGCCCTGGTGTTTGTTATGTCTGTCTGGTTTGCAATGCCAAATCAACACCGTCAGCCTCGGCGACGAAAACCCCTGAATATGATATTGAAACGCGTCTAAATGGAATGGAATCCAGTATACAAAAACTAAATGAACTGATAATAAACGTCATAAAGACACTGTCGTTACACGACTTAGAGGCTCTACCGAAGAGCCGGTAGATAATCCATCATACTCGAGCAGGCCAACATTTGCACAGATAACCGCGCAGATGGTGACTAAAACGGGGAGGCGTTCGTTGGGATCAGTGACTCCTCGACTTAACGGAAATGAAAAAGGACTCAAACAAACCACTGCTACTAAAATGACTGACTCATAATATAAAACAAAATCCGCGGGTGTAAACCTTAGCGTTATATGTACAAACGTGACCGAGTCGCAGGAAACGCTGTTTGAAGCTAAGCAAAAACATGACTTAGCTGAGTGGTATAAACTCTGCAGTCAGATGAGAATGGCCGCAGTTACTCCTTCATCAATAGTTCGATTAAACCGCCACCTGAATTCTCCTCACAAGGATGATCCTCGCCTTTTAGGAATAACGCTGCAATCTGCGGAGGACGTGGAAAACGTACTCTTAAATGCTTACATTCTTAGAGGTGTTCCAGATACTACATGTCGTATCCATGCAGACTTACCACGGTGGGAGCGAATGTCGTCGCAGAAATCTCGTGGAGAATGTAATCCGAGAAGTATTGTAATTCTAGGTGTTCCGGAAGATGCTGCTGACGTACCTTCTCAATTCAATGGATTCTGGCTCATATTACAATAAGTTTCTCACTTATCTGAATTCGAAGATTCACGAAAACTCGATTTTTGTACCACATAAATGCAGCTACAACAACCACTCTGTTATACGGAGTAGAACTAAGAAATGGTTAGCTGTTAGGCATGAGTCTTGGGTAACTCATAAGAAGTTTGGTACGGAATCACGTCTCGACTCTTGTAAGAGTAGATCGCATGCAATTCCAATGGAACTTGTAGTAGACTGACCACTACAATAATGTCCAAAAGAATGTAGGAGAACAAGCACAGGAGAATGAAGGTTTATTGCGGTAGTCAAAAAGTGCACGAAGGTACAGAGTAGCAATCACGGAACACGATTCAACGGGAAGTGTCTATCAAGGTCAATTGTTATGTACAGTAAAACAATATTGTTACACAGCCCCTTCCAAGAAGTCTGGTTAGAGGAGACTCCTGAACAGGAATTGATAATTGAACTGGCCAAGCGGTGTCAGGTCGTTGCAGGCTGGAACATAGTCTCTCAGCAACCAGTCACTTCGAAGTCAGCCAAGGCACTTGATCTGCGTGGGACGATTGCCGGTGTTGACCAGGGTAGGATACACGAAAACCGATAAGTACTAAGCCGAGTCACGTCTCACATGGAGTGAACGTGCTGCCGGAGCCGAATCACATGGGGTGAACGTGCTGCTAGCGGGAATCGCCCGCCTGGCATGGTCCTAGTATGAACCCAGTAGGAGCAGATGTAGGCACAACTGTAGGCTTGACAAGAAAGAACCAGAAGCTTCGAAAACATAGTCCGTGCTGAGAAGTTCCTGCACCCCCATGGTCGATGGCGAACGGCCTCGCCTGGAGAAGCTGAGTGGCGTGTAAGGACCTTGTCTGATAAGTTTCGTGTCGGGTGGCGTGTGCTCATGGTTGAAGCTACCGGGAGGATGGCGACAGGCGTCGGCGATCCGGGGGTGGCGCGTGCCACTGTTTCCAGAGCGGGGGGTGCGTGCGTACCGAGGGGATACGGGAAGGATGCGTGTAGTCCGGGCTACCGGATTGGATGGCGACAAGCGTCGGTGATCCAAGGGTGGCGCGTGCCACGATTTCCACAGCGGGAAGTGCATGTGTACCTGAGAAGTGAGAAGAGAAAAAACTCTCTGGTGCATGGGTTTATGGCCACGACCGAGTTATAGTGAAGAAGTACAAAAAGCATGTACGTGTTAAATACCCGCAACATAATTGGCAAATGTGCCGTTCCGGGCGCCTACTCACTGTGGAGATGGCTGATTGCGGGTAAATACTTGATGTACACGTGGTTATTCTCAAATATGGTGGGGTTGCCATGAAAGTGTCATGCTGAACGTACCCACTGGCTTTCGGTCATACTACTTTTTTATAACAAACGTAACGCAAGGACGAATGCCAGGATTGGAAAGATTGCGTATGGTATGACTAATGCGCCGTCTAAAAGCAGACAGGTTAAGTAGTCGGAAAGCGCTTTGCGATAGGTCGCAAAGGATATTGCCCAAGCCACCGAGCAAGGGGAGAGGTGTGATGAAAGAATAGGCGTCCCTGAGCTGTGTGATGCCGGCATCGGTAGCTTGCACTGCAGCGATTTCGCTGAGGTCGAGGGAGAGTGGCAAGTCTATCATACACGTTGTAGAGATAGGAATTGTGGCACCTAAGATATGTCGTATGTCAGTCGTGAAATGACTGACAAAATCCTGGTGCGTAGTCTTTCTAGGAGAGTACCTACCCGACGATCCGTTCATTGATGTACGAGGAGCTTATAAGCAGTAAACAAGGTAAACTGTCTGCCCTCGTAGATTGTGTTCCAACCCTACTTGTGAATCGATCAACAAGTGTAGTTAGGTGACGCTGATGCAACACGTGAAGAAATGAGGTAAAAATATTAACCTGAAATAACGCCGATGTGAATCGGTAAAAAAATGACGTATCGGATAAGATACACGAAAGATGCGTGTATGTCGGGCTCACCAAATTGTTGTACACGAAGGATTCGTGAATCACGTCGGGCTAACTAATTTGTAGTGCACGAAGGGTTCGTGTATCAAGTCGGGCTGACCAATTTGTAGTAGACTGACCACTACAATAATGTCCCCAAGAATGTTGGAGAAAAGGCACAGGAGATGGAAGATTTATCGCGGTAGCCAAAAGGTGTACGAAGGTACAGGGAAGCGATCACGGAACACGAATCAACGGGAAGTATGTAATCAAGGTCAATTATTACGTACAGTAAAACAATGTTGTTACAAACTTGCTTAAGATAATGGAAAAAATCTTAAGCTTCTCTACAAGATAGTAAATGAACCATCAAAGATTAAACTAGGTGTATTCTCTGTACTAACACCTAATGGATAGACTCACACTGCCCAAAATTGGTGTACTCGAATAAAGACGTTTTTCTTCTTCTTCTTCAAGTTACCGCCGATGCTTTAGCAAAGTTTTACTCATTTGTCTTCAATCCCAAGCGTTGTATCCCATATCAAGTTTCACGAAATTCGCCACATTTGAAATTACTAAGTGAAATGACTATCAACGAATACATGGTTGGGCGGGAACTTTGTCAACTAAACAAAAAGAAGTCCCCTGGCGCAGACAAAATTACCCCCGCCATACTTCGCAGGTGTCGCGTTGCTTTGACTGCTCCTCTCACTAGCATATTCAATCTCAGCTTAGATGAAGGAAAAATACCACGGCAATGGAAAGCCGGGATGATAACTCCTATTTATAAAGGCGTTGGCCGTTCAGACACAGCAAACTATAGACCGGTAACGTTACTTCCGGTGATCTCTAAATTAATGGAACGCATTGCGACTGCGCGCATAAGAGAACATTTTGAAAACCAAAATATTTTGAAAGCAGCACAACACGGTTTTCGAAGAGGTCGTTGCTGTTTATCTAACCTTCTTACAACGTTCGAGGATTGGACCAATTCACTAGACGAAGGTGAGACTCTACATGCTTGCTAAATCGATATTTCCAAAGCTTTCGATGGAGTCAACAATGACATCTTAATCAAAAAGCTCGAAGCTCATGGAATCACGGAAATATTGCTAAATTGGATAAGGGACTATCTTACTGATAGACACGTCCAAGTTCGCGTTGGCAGCACCTTATCTAGAGAAATAGACGTCACGAGTGGAGTTCCGCAAGGCTCAGTGCTTGGACCTCTTCTATTCTTGGTGTATATGAACGATATAGTAGAGGATATTGGATGCAACTTGATACTATTTGCCGATGATATTAAAATATGGAAACGTGTCAGGTCTGTTAACGACTGTATGGCATTACAACGGGATCTAAGCACCTTATTTCGTTGGTCCCATTTAACCTGCGAAATGTCAAATGCTGCAGCTCGGAAAATCTCTGCACCACACGTATCAGTTTGGCCAGCAAGATCTCATCTGGACTACCGCAGAAAAAGATCTCGGTATCTGGGTTTCGTTTAACCTTAAGCCTGGACATCATTGCAGGATGATGTACAATAAAGCTTGCCGTATCTTGAGTCTTCACAGAAGAATATTCAGGATTTTTACGCCCGAAACCCTACCCCGGGTAATTAACACATGTATACGTCCTGTTATGGAATATTTCATCCAAGCCTGGGTACCATGGATGAGGAAGGATATCCAACTACTCGACAGGATTTATCATCGTGCTACAAAGTCGGTCTCTGGGTACAGAAATTTGCTTTTCACAGAGCGAATGTTAAAACTAAATCAACACGATTTTACCCAAAGACGGATAGGTAGTGACCTCATGTTGATATTCAAAATCCTACATACTGAAAACCATCCCCCTAAACACTTGCTAAATCCCAATGGCCTTACTGGATCACGAACACAATCAAAGGCTTTAAGCATTCCGAATTCTCGATTGGATATTCGTCGTAATTTTTTCTCTGTGAGAATTTGTTTCACTTGAACTTTTTTTGAAGAAATATATATATATATATATATATACGACCAACGCAACACTAAACATACCAAATAAAATGGAATAATCAATAGTTATCGATAAACCTGCTTTTGTTTTGCGTTCCAAAAAGAGAACTAAGTGCACAGTCACCACCATGCTCATAGATAGAACAGCAAAGTTTCCATCTTACAAACAAAGCACACCTTTCGATCACGTTGCTACAAACATCCCCCCGTCCACAATCCACATTCCTTTAACTCTGAGGTCACGCATCGTAAAGAAGTAACAATGTTTTCCGCATTTTAACCGCTATATTTCAATCGATGCTTGCAGTGCACAATGATCGATACTAAGTTGCATACCAACTCAAACTAGATAGGTATCCGTTGTACTATTCATATTCACCATTCAACCAAAATAATCTGTACTACAGAATCTAAATCGGCTCCTAGAAAAACGCAGGTGAAATCTATGTGGAAACACAGTGCAGCCAACACCGTGCTAATTTGAATTGCCACAGGTAGTGAGCTGCATGCGAATACATGCTAGAGTCTCACTAACATTGCCATTTTCCATTCTGTCCAGGTCAGGGCAACCTGACTGTTTCTTAACCCACATGCAGTGTTTGACTGTGCGGCACTTTGGCTGGATCAGGCTTGTGATTTCATAGACCATACATGCCGGTTTACATATGTGACGGATGCTGACGAATTGTATATTTTCAGTGAAGCAATTCACGAAATAACCATCCATGGTTGAGTTGATTGTTTCGCCGCAATGCGCTTATTATATCACAACCTGGCGTTATGTTCACTGGTTAACGAAGCAGCAAGCGGCTAGATTAAGCTCAGGTGTTGTATCAAGTGACCGCCTATAGTCGCTCCCAAAGGAACGGTAATCTGAACAGTGAGTAAATCCGTCCATCTCGCAATGCTGATTATACGTATAGATAAATGTTGAATCTTTTACAGACGAAATGGCTCATTTTCTGATAATGAATAATGAACAAAACTGGTGAGCTTTTACTCAGATATTGATATTTCAGCTCTTGAGCTTATTGTTTGTCTGTTTTGTTTGAACGTACACCAAATTGAACGTTCATGTTTGAGGGATTGCGTCTTTAGGACTAGTTTTCTCCAATGGGAGATGGACCGCGGTTGAAAAGTTCCCTAAGCATTCTGTCTGAGAAATTTATCGTGTAAAATCGACTGAAGTAAATCATGAGAGTGGGGCCTCACGTGACATCGCGACATCAGATTCAGGATCACACAAGCAGCCTGAAAATGGCGTCGAATTTTCAAACATTCAAAGAAATTTATCATTTATTTTGTTAACTACCTTCCTGACATGAAATGTAAACTTGTCCATAAAGGTATTCCGAGCCACCAGTACCTTACCTGTTAAAATACCACATTCCAGATGGATCATTCCGAAATACTCAACACTTAAAACACAGAATAATAGCGAGCTACACCATGTACATCCTATTTAAAAAGGGTATCCGAATCGATTAGCAGGATTTTGAACGCGGCCTTAATCCGGGTAACATATAAGAACACTTCGTTTGGCTTTGGTGCGCCTTTAGTATTATCTACATTCAGACAGCTCTACGAATAGTGTTTATACAATCAAGTGTACAGATTGTTCCGTACAGACCGCCATGGACTGCCATATGAACATTCACACGAGGATTGAAGAATACAAGCCGTGCGTTATGAAATGCGTATTGGGCATTAGTTACGGGCTCAGCATTAGCTGAACATGTCTTGGATACTGACCACAAGGTGGACTTTGACCGTTTAGATGTACTGTGACGTAGCATTAGGCCTTAAATTGAACTTATGCACGCGGAGTCAGTTGAAATCACTAAGCCTGGAACACAAGCGTTTAACAAGATAGACTGGGAGGAAATCTAGTTAGCTATATGCGCAATTGTCACACTTAAGCGGAGCACGTGAGCTAGACCGATTTCACACCATACTGTGCAAATGGGCTGATTGATCTTGTCTTTGTCGACACCACTTGACACACTTAGGATGTCAATATGCTGTTTAGTGAGACGACCAATTAAAGTTGCTGGTTGGAATGGTACTTAATGGCGTTCCCCGTTCAGACTAATACCCTTGGCCTGACGAAGCTTCTGTGTCAGAAGTAAAACGTTAGCCAACAACCGCTCTAACCGAAGATTAATGTATTGTGGTGCTCACATCCCCATCTCTTAAACACCACTACCGGTTTCTGATTGTTTGTGATCGTCAGGTGGAGACAGTAAGATCAGGTTCAATGAGCTTTGAAGCAGTTGTAAAGTGGTAAACATCGCTATACTTGTATGCCACGATGTTCAAATACAGATTCACAAAGTAATTCTTGGCCGAGCGCTCAAGACGCCTATAAAAAACCGATGTGTTGTGGTGCTCACATTCGATGGTTTTTCACATCTTCATTGTATGAAGACACATAAACACATTTTGCTGAAAAAGTTTGATACTAATGCTTCGCTCAACCAGACAAAAATCCAGTGAATCCGACAATCCAGTTATTTCAATAAAATTACATTTTCTTGCGAAATGTATTAAGCAATTGAAAATTTGGAGCATGCTAAATTAGGCGTCAAACATGAATAAGAATATGCAGTCAGATGTCTGAAAGAGATATTTGCGATTGATGTTATTACGAAGCGACTCGTAAAGTTAGTTGACAGAGCTCAACGTAGCTCGTGAATTCAAAGTATTCATCGGTTGTTCTCAACTGCATAACGTTGAAGTGCTGGGTTGAATGAAAGTTTTTTGCACAAGTTAAAATCAACGATTTAATAAATAAATTGGATCATAATAGATCATCATGTTTTCATTTTCATTGTAGAAGATGGCATTTCAAGTTGTTTTACATTTGTGTCTTAGTTTAGGTTGCAAATGGTTGCTACGAGGAATTATCGGACCCATGAATATGTGCTGGTCGTACCCCATTCCCGCCTGAACTGTAGAAGGTATTTTTACTCTGTCCGTGTCTGTTTTACTTGGAACAGTTTACCTTCAACCGTTGCTCACGCCACTAGCTTGCATGACTTTAAAACGAAATTAGACGAATTTTTATTGCATTATTCGTTTCCAGAACACTTATATACTGTTTAATCTATGTTCTCATATTGTTTATACACCTAAATTTCAATTTTTACCATCCTATGGTTGTTGTTAAGCTTGCTGCTTTTTAGACCATTAAAAACCTTGAATTACCTTGAAAAGTGAACAAAACAGCTCTACTTGTGTGCCATTGTTGTATAGGGTTCTTACAAAGAAACACGATGTTTAAATACAGAATCACAAAATAATTCCTGACAAAGCGCTCGAGGCGCTTATAAATGTCCACCATTTTTTCAAGTCTAACTGAGCATCATCTTATTGTTTCCATGTGATGACGGTAAACAGGATGAAAGTGGTTGTGGTGAGTGACAACGTGCCGTGCGGTCGCATTATTTTGAGCTCCTGATTATCAGGATATACTGTTCTTACACTTACACGTACGTGGATACATTATACCTTGTTAGACTCCTCTCGAAGTCAGCTTTCTGGATATACCACTCTCGTAGCGGTATTCGATAATACGAGCAAATTGGGATTTATCGTGATTTTGCCATACTGGATCTACGCGTGCAACTCTGTTAATACTCTTCAAGTCCTCAAAGGGATTAACGTCATCGGAAAGATCTTATTCTTCGCCGTCGACTTTCATACTTTCAATATCGTGCGATTAACTACCGAAGAGTATCACCAGATTAAATTCTGGTTTTGTTCTTTTTCGTGAACACTGAATTTTTGTCGCGCACACTATATTCATCATCGATCGCCCGACAGAGCCAATACTTGTGCACAAACCACTGAACAGTGCTGCTCATAGCCCTGACCGGATGACTCCGAAACGAAAACAACGCGCACCGGGCTGCATGTGTACGGTTTGCCGAAAGTCGGTAAGTCCTAAGGCAATGTCTGTCACGTGTTACGATTGTTTGTCGAAAGTTCATGCTAAATGCAGCAAAACGCTGACCTCGGATTTACTATCGATTATTAATGGAGATAATTGCCCTGGTGTTTGTTATGTCTGTCTGGTTTGCAAGGCCAAATCAACACCGTCAGCCTCGGCGACCAAAACCCCTGAATATTACCGTAAATACCCGCGTATAGGACGATACCATGTATAGGACGCAGTGGATATTTAACCCTAAAAACGTTGGAAAAACTGTGTACCTATGTATAGGACGCATCCTAATTTTAGTCCTTAATTTGCATTAATTTTTATAGAAACGGTGAACTCCATACAATCGCAATGATCGTCGTGTGTGCTGATTGCTGACTCATTCATCATGTCAGTCAGCAGATGTCTGTCTAGCCTATGTAGACTCTCGTGGAAAGTGCACTTCTTATTCTTGGGCGCCATGTCGAATGATTGGATGACATTTTTTAAGGAAACGTTTCTGCTCCAACGAGAGTCAAATACTACTCCATGATTGGTTGATATTACACTTTCATGATATTACACATCGGCAGTATAAGTATTCTACCTATTACCGGTGTTTTTAAAGATACAGTTCATTATTACCCTTCAACATGACGAAGACAAAACGACAGAGCTATACTTCAAACTTTAAAATGGAAGTGATCAAGTACGCGAAAGAACACGGGAACCGGGCAGCTGAGCGGCAATTTGGTCCGACTAAATTGGTGATCAGAAAATGTTGAAAAGCCGAAAGTATCATTAAAGAAATGCGAAAGGTGAAGAGGGCGAACAATGGCTCGAAGGCTCACCACCCTAACCTGAAAAAGGCGCTCATTAAATGGATTCAAGATACTCGTCGAGACTGTCTGGGGGGAGGCACCACTACCGTTCGTTTACAGGCACTAAGATTAGCGAAATAGCAAAGCATTGCAGATTTTAAGGCGTCGATGAACTGGTGCAGGAGATTTTTTGTAAGAAATAACCTATCAATAAGACGAAGAACTAAATTTTTGATATTATGATAAATGCATAATTTGTATATTAAAAGTATCCATGGCTAAGACGCGCCTGGGTTTTTAGAGCAACATATGAAGAAAAAAGTGCGTCCTATACGCGGGTATTTACGGTATATTGAAACGCGTTTATATGGAATGGAATCCAGTATACAAAAACTAAATGAACTGATAATAAACGTCATAAAGACACCGTCGTTACCCGACTTAGAGGCTCTGCCGAAGAGCCGGTAGATAATCCATCATACTCGAGCAGGCCAACATTTGCACAGATAACCGCGCAGATGGTGACTAAAACGGGGAGGCGTTCGTTGGGATCAGTGACTCCTCGACTTAACGGAAATGAAAAAGGACTCAAACAAACCACTGCTACTAAAATGACTGACTCATAATATAAAACAAAATCCGCGGGTGTAAACCTTAGCGTTATATGTACAAACGTGACCGAGTCGCAGGAAACGCTGTTTGAAGCTAAGCAAAAACATGACTTAGCTGAGTGGTATAAACTCTGCAGTCAGATGAGAATGGCCGCAGTTACTCCTTCATCAATAGTTCGATTAAACCGCCACCTGAATTCTCCTCACAAGGATGATCCTCGCCTTTTAAGAATAACGCTGCAATCTTTGGAAGACGTGGAAAACGTACTCTTAAATGCTTACATTCTTAGAGGTGTTCCAGATACTACATGTCGTATCCATGCAGACTTACCACGGTGGGAGCGAAAGTCGTCGCAGAAATCTCGTGGAGAATGTAATCCGAGAAGTATTGCAATTCTAGGTGTTCCGGAAGATGCTGCTGACGTACCTTCTCAATTCAATGGATTCTGGCTCATATTACAATAAGTTTCTCACTTATCTGAATTCGAAGATTCACGAAAACTCGATTTTTGTACCACATAAATGCAGCTACAACAACCACTTTGTTATACTGAGTAGAACTAAGAAATGGTTAGCTGTTAAGATTCAAGATTCAAGATTTATGGTTGAAAAAGCAATTAACTTTACAATAACCACAGGGTGGAAATATAGGTACAAATGTATATATATATATATATATATATAAGTATAAATAAAATCAAAATCAATGGGACAATGATAGCTTATTAATAGTTTGGGGAAAAATTCGGATTAGCTCTCATATAATCGTCAAGTTTTGATTTGAATATAGATAAGCTGTTTGAGCTTACCAAATCGGAAGGTAGGGAATTCCAAGCAAAGCACACACGTACGGAATAAAAATACCTGCGGCAGTTCCGTTTGGAATGTGGTATTTCTAACTTGCAACCATGGCCACGGCTGTTGCTGGAAGTTCGAAGGTGGAATAATATATCCAGGGGGTGGGAAACAGTAGTTAGTATTTTGTATGCGAGGATGAGATCACCTCGCATTCTCCTTTGTGCAAGTGTACTCATTTCCAGTTGTCTGAGTCGCCTGGCGAATGACATATTTTCGAGACCAATGACAAGCTTAGAAGCTCTCCGGTATATGCGATCCAGGAGTAAGATGTCTTTTTGGAGCCATGGTGTCCAGGCTTGTGCGGCATAATCTAGAACCGGGTGTATATATGTATTCATCATGAGAGGAAAACACCCCGGGGAAAAACGTCCAAATATCCGCCGTAGCATGCCGAGCAGCCGAGACGCGCTTTTGTAAACGGTTTCGCATTGTAGACCATTTTTCAAACTGCCGCAAATCCAGACACCTAGGTCCTTTTCTTTTTCAGTGTACTCCAGGTTAATGTCGCCGAGCTTGTATGGATAGGAAAAGCCAAGGTCACGACCAATCTGAATCATCTTCGACTTTTGCATATTCAATGACAGTTTATTTTCAGATGACCAGTTGAACAAAGCACTCAAATCGTTTTGCAGCAAGATACAATCGTCAGCATTTCTGATTTGCCTCCATACTTTTATATCGTCAGCAAACAAAACCATCTTACTATCATTTGGTAGTGGTATATCGTTCATATAGACTAGAAACAGTATTGGTCCAAGCACTGAGCCTTGTGGAACTCCGCTAGTGACATCGATGTTCTTCGATAATAGGCCGTCCACACGAACTCGGATGTGTCTGTTGCTGAGGTAATCTCTTAGCAATTCGTATAGTCTTCCAACAACACCGTGTTTCTTTAGCTTGTTCAAGAGTAAATTGTGATCAACTCTGTCGAACGCTTTAGAAATGTCCAGGTAGCACGCATGGATACAGCCCCCCGCATCTACAATCCTCGTCCAATCGTCTAAGCTTGTCAGCAAATTTGTTAGACAAGAGCGATTTCTGCGAAATCCATGTTGGGCAACTGCCAAAAGTTGATTCGTTTCCAGATGTCGCACGATTTCTGCGGTTATTATTCGCTCAAAAACTTTTGATACCGAAGACAGCAAGGTCACCGGCCTGTAATTTTTAACATCAGAACGGCAACCACCTTTGTAAATGGGTATTATTTGTCCCAGTTTCCAGTCTTGTGGCACTACGCCAGCTTGAAGCAAATTATTAAACATGCAAGATAGAGGTTCAGATAGCTGCGCATGGCAGGTTTTGAGCAGCTTTGGAGTTATCTCGTCTGCTCCTGGAGATTTCTTTACGTTTAATTTTCGTAAGTACTGCGCTACTACCATCGGAGTAATCAATACGTCACTCAAAGTCGGTAGGTCAAGTTGAACGATTGGTTCCTGATCAGGCTCCATGGATTTCGGCGCAAAAACTCCGGCATAAAATTCTGCTAACAGGTCAGGATTCTGTGAAGCCGGACGAAGTTTTCAGGGCAAAGACTCCTGGTTTAATGTTTGTTCTATCGTTTACAAGTCTATACAATAGCTTCGGATTCTGGTGCATCTGAGTAATCAATTGCGATTGGAACGCTTGTTTATCATCTCGAATTAAGCTGATAACTTTGTTTCTCAGTCGTGTAAATTGTGCCCAAGAATCAGCTGTGTTGGTAGCCTTGTGAAACTCCCACGCTACTGCCCTTTGTTTCATCCACTTTTTAGTCCTACTTCGTAGTAAAAATTTATTTCGTTGAGACGTTTTCTTTAAAGCAAACATTGAATGTTCCTCCAATATAGATTTAAGGTGCTGTAAGAGAGATCGCCAATGACTATCCGGATCGGAGTAATCCAGTTGTGCGAAACTAGTGCTTTGTAACTCGGCACACAGAGCACGGTAGTTCACCATTCTGACGCATTTTGTCCCGTCATTATTGCGTCTAGCGCTACAAACGTACTCGAATTCTAGGACAACGTGATCGCTTCGTCCGATCGGCGGTTTATAAACGATATTCTCAACAGCTGTGGGATCTGATGTAAATATAAGGTCCAAGGTAGACGGCTGGTCTGATCCTCTCATACGAGTAAATCCAAAAACGTGGTTATAAAGGGGTGCGTAATCCAAAACGGCTAGAAGTTCATTTTCAAGTGCCTCTGATGGATGATCATTCCGGCGATAGAGCTGGGGAAAGTTGAAGTTAAGCATGAGTCTTGGGTAACTCATAAGAAGTTTGGTACGGAATCACGTCTCGACTCTTGTAAGAGAAGATCGCATGCAAATCCAATGGAACTTGTAGTAGACTGACCACTACAATAATGTCCCAAAGAATGTAGGAGAACAAGCACAGGAGAATGAAGGTTTATCGCGGTAGTCAAAATGTGCACGAAGGTACAGAGTAGCAATCACTGAACACGATTCAACGGGAAGTGTCTATCAAGGTCAATTGTTATGTACAGTGAAACAATGTTGTTACACAGCCCCTTCCAAGAAGTCTGGTCAGAGGAGACTTCTGAACAGGAATTGATAATTGAACTGGCCAAGCGGTGTCAGGTCGTTGCAGGCTGGAACATAGTCTCTCAGCAACCAGTCACTTCGAAGTCAGCCAAGGCACTTGATCTGCGTGGGACGATTGCCGGTGGTGACCAGGGTAGGATACACGAAAACCGATAAGTACTAAGCCGAGTCACGTCTCACATGGAGTGAACGTGCTGCCGGAGCCGAATCACATGGGGTGAACGTGCTGCTAGCGGGAATCGCCCGCCTGGCATGGTCCTAGTATGAACCCAGTAGGAGCAGATGTAGGCACAACTGTAGGCTTGACAAGAAAGAACCAGAAGCTTCGAAAACATAGTCCGTGCTGAGAAGTTCCTGCACCCCCATGGTCGATGGCGAACGGCCTCGCCTGGAGAAGCTGAGTGGCGTGTAAGGACCTTGTCTGATAAGTTTCGTGTCGGGTGGCGTGTGCTCATGGTTGAAGCTACCGGGAGGATGGCGACAGGCGTCGGCGATCCGGGGGTGGCGCGTGCCACTGTTTCCAGAGCGGGGGGTGCGTGCGTACCGAGGGGATACGGGAAGGATGCGTGTAGTCCGGGCTACCGGATTGGATGGCGACAAGCGTCGGTGATCCAAGGGTGGCGCGTGCCACGATTTCCACAGCGGGAAGTGCATGTGTACCTGAGAAGTGAGAAGAGAAAAAACTCTCTGGTGCATGGGTTTATGGCCACGACCGAGTTATAGTGAAGAAGTACAAAAAGCATGTACGTGTTAAATACCCGCAACATAATTGGCAAATGTGCCGTTCCGGGCGCCTACTCACTGTGGAGATGGCTGATTGCGGGTAAATACTTGATGTACACGTGGTTATTATCAAATATGGTGGGGTTGCCATGAAAGTGTCATGCTGAACGTACCCACTGGCTTTCGGTCATACTACTTTTTTATAACAAACGTAACGCAAGGACGAATGCCAGGATTGGAAAGATTGCGTATGGTATGACTAATGCGCCGTCTAAAAGCAGACAGGTTAAGTAGTCGGAAAGCGCTTTGCGATAGGTCGCAAAGGATATTGCCCAAGCCATCGGGCAAGGGGAGAGGTGTGATGAAAGAATAAGCATCCCTGAGTTGTGTGATGCCGGTATCGGTAGCTTGCACTGCAGCGATTTCGCTGAGGTCGAGGGATAGTGGCAAGTCTATCATACACGTTGTAGAGATAGGAATTGTGGCACCTAAGATATGTCGTATGTCAGTCGTGAAATGACTGACAAAATCCTGGTGCGTAGTCTCTCTAGGAGAGTACCTACCCGACGATCCGTTCATTGATGTACGAGGGGCCTATAAGCAGTAAACAAGGTAAACTGTCTGCCCTCGTAGATTGTGTTCCAACCCTACTTGTGAATCGATCAACAAGTGTAGTTAGGTGACGCATATGGCGTGCTGATGCAACACGTGAAGAAATGAGGTAAAAATATCGGATAAGGTACACGAAAAATGCGTGTATGTGGGGCTCACAAATTTGTTGTACACAAAGGATTCGTGAATCACGTCGGGCTGACAAATTTGTAGTAGACTGACCACTACAATAATGTCCCCAAGAATGTTGGAGAAAAGGCACAGGAGATGGAAGATTTATCG
>JACCGJ010021419.1:0-17970 GCA_013407085.1 Atriophallophorus winterbourni | reverse complement strand
TGGCAGTTTCGAGACAGTAAGATTATGTTCTGTGAGGCTTGTAACAGTGGAAAATAGGCTACAACAGGCGAGGAATCAGTCAAGCTAGAAGCTCATGTTGTGAAATCTAGACATGGGTTTAGAAGAATACGACGCTATCAAGTATTGCATGTCTTAGGCCATCCGCACGATCTACACTACACACACGTTAGTGTATTCATTGTTTTCACAATCAAGATAACACAGAATGTCTGAAATGGACCCCTCACGGTCGACAAATTTTAGAAACATTTCATGCTTTCAGGTGAGAATGTGTGACAGTTGGGAATAAAATGTTCCGTTTTATTTTTAAGCTGATTAGGTAGGTGGAGTGCACGCCATTTGAATTCGTCTGGCTGTAACAACGTGTAAACGAAACAAAATATGACTGCGCATTCGGTACAATTGTTACAGTACAAACGAATACGGATTGTCATCACAATTGACAAGCACATAAATATATTCAATCCATTCTTCTCTCCAATACTTTTCAATCAATTCTAGTGGATTATTTATATCAGCAACCGGGTCAGTTCTTTCGGTATCTTCTTCATAGTTGTCTCATATGTAACGACCATACGTGGTCGATTACGACAATATACTTAATTGGTGGTTTCCAAACTTAACTTTATCAATCTTTCATGGATCGTTGAATCCTCTTCAGTTATCTTACTTGCAGATAAGACACAAATCTGTCTATCCATCAAATATTTTTTTTTTCACATTTACATTCATGCCGTATTCTTGTGATGTTGTAAATCGTTTGAGTTTTAAACCCTAAATTCTTGAATGCTTTGATTCTTGAATCCCATAAACTTCATTTGCTTCTGTTATGTACTGGGTTCGACAGACAGTTGTGCCTGCTGATCAACTAAATGATACGAGAGAACAATCCCACCGAGAAAGGGAACAGAACAACGTAGGATAGTTATGAAATAACCAAGTCGAGACTCAGGACACAGGTTCGCAGGTCCTATAGCTGGACAGGGTCAGTGTTTATATAGAGAACAGTAAGGGGTGTGCGAAGTAAGTGGCAAAGTAGTCCGTCCAAAGTAAGACAACGCATGTTGGGATAAGGACATTGAAGCGTATGGTTTCAACATGACACAGCATGCATCCGTAAGTATCACTATTCGGATACGGTCATTACCGATGTCAAGATTCAAGAATTTATGGTCCAAAAATAGACAGATTATACACCGCTGTTCGTATATCATGAAACATAGGTTTGCTCCGTTCGTCTATATCTATCAACAATGCAAGTCCGAGAGGATTATTTCTTCATCCACACTTTTCAGACGACGATTTTGGACACTTTCTCCAGAGTGAACAGGGCAAGTCATTCCATATATCTTTTGCGCATAAGGTGAGGTCTGCTCTGATACGTATTTATTCCAATATTAACACCATTTCTATAACCTGTAGTCCGTTGAGTCCTAGAAAACTCGCACAATGTCATTTGATATTCCACATCTTCACCGAAACTGCCGTCGGTGCCTTTATCTGGTGCGCATTTATTTTCTTATGGAACTCATTACCGTCGGGTGTTGTGCATTTACCTATTGAAAGGATTTTCAGGAGCAAACATATATATTGATCTGGAAAATGCAACCTTTCATTCACTTCATATAAATCTACTTCTGAAGCATCGGACACCCTGAATCTTTAACCATGGTTAAGTTAATCCAGTTAGCATGTAATGCAACAGGTACTATTTATATATATATATGTTCTAAGCTCTGGAAAAGAAGCTTGGTGATAGGCAGTTTAATATTGGTTGTTTACTATCTCTTCAGGTCATCTAGAAAAATTGCTATCTATGCGATAGCTTGTTTGTTTCACATTGGGAATCAACTGTATGCCTGTCAATCTTATATGTTTAACGTGTTTTTAATTGAAAACGAAAAATTTCATTTATTCATGAAACGAGGAAAACCTTCACGCCAGATAACACTCAAATTTTACTCGTATGACGGTCAATTATTATTGGCTGACAGAAATACATACGCCGCACTTAATGTCTGAACTCCGCCAACTGCCGGTCCCAAGCCCGGGTGAAAAAGGAGGAGGGTTGGGCGTGGGGCTAGCAACCCCACCCCGTAAAAGACTACGCTGCTACAAAAACTGCAACAACAAAAACTGCACAAAAGCTGCCTGGACGGGAGGACTCCTCTTCAATGTGGCTCATGACGCGTGCTGGTGAAAGCCTTCGGGAAGCCAACTCGCCGATAAGTCTTCTCACGACCAAGCCAAATACCAGGATAGGGACCTGGAACATCAGAACCCTATATGAGAGCGGGAAATTAGCACAGGTAGCCAAAGAGATGGAAAGTTACAACATCAAAGTTCTGGGCCTATGTGAGACTCGATGGAATGGGAGAAGTCAGAACAGACTATCTTCAGGGGAAACCATCATCTATTCCGGACATGAAGATATGAATCATGGCCACACTCAAGGAGTGGCAATAATGTTAGCGCCAGAGGCTACAAGAGCGCTAATGGCATGGGAACCTGTCTCACCCAGACTTATGGCAGCCAGGTTCAACTCCAAGGGAAGGAGGATCACCATCATCCAGTGTTATGCGCCAACAAACACAGCCCAAGAAGAGGAGAAGGAAGATTTCTACAACTCTTTACAGGCCCTTTTAGACCGGACTCCGCGCAGAGACATGAAGATCGTCATGGGCGACTTGAACGCTAAGGTCGGTGATGACAACACAGGCAGGGAACTCATCATGGGCAGACACGGCGTGGGTACCTGCAACGAGAACGGAGAGCTGTTCACAGACTTTTGTTCGTTCAATGACTTAGTAATAGGTGGCACCATTTACCCTCACAAAAGGATCCACAAGACTACTTGGACTTCACCCGATGGGAAGACGGAAAATCAGATAGATCACTTCACCATAGACAGAAAGTGGAGGCGTAGTGTGCTGGACGTCAGAGTGAGGCGCGGCGCCGATGCAGCCTCCGACCATCACCTGCTGGTTGCAACAATGCAGACCAAGCTGAAGTCCTTCAACGATCCGTCAGGAAGAGCGTATCACAAGTTCAACACAGTACTTGATGTACAAAAAGAAATCAGAAGAGTTCAACTGTGAAGTCAGGAATAGGTTCAAGGCGCTGTCGGAGTTGGCCGACGAAACAATAGAAAACCACTGGGCAGGAATACGAAAGACCTGGCAGGATGCGTGCACTAAAGTTCTGGGGAAGAAAGAGAGGGAACAGAAGGAATGGCTGACGAAGGGTACCTGGGAGAAGATTAAGAAGAGGAGGGATCTGAAGATGGAAATTAGCAGATGCGGTGACCTGCAACAGAAGGCAGACCTCAAAGCACAATATTGGGAGACAAACCGGGAAGTGAAGAAGGGTGCTAGACAGGACAAAAGGAAATTTATACACAACCTAACAGAGGAGGCAGAGCTAGCGGCAAAGCAGAATAACATGAAGAGGGTATATGAAATCACCCGAGCCTTGTCAGGGAAGAGTTCCAAACCGAGCAAACCAGTCAAGGACAAAAATGGAAGAACCATGACAAGCGAGGAGGGGCAAAGGAAAAGATGGGTGGAACATTTTGAAGAAATTCTAAACAGACCACCTCCGCAAACATCTCCTGATATACCACCAGCAAAAGAATCCCTATGCATTAACATCAACCCCCCAACAATTGCAGAAATCATCAATGCCATCAAGTCCCTGAAGAATGGTAAGGCACCAGGCCCTGACGGCATCCCCTCAGAAGCTCTAAAGGCAGACGCGACAGCGGCAGCGGAGATGTTACACCCCTTCCTGGTGAAGTTATGGGAACAGGAGAGAGTTCCGGCTGACTGGAAGCTCGGGCATTTGGTAAAGCTCCCCAAGAAAGGCGACCTTTCCCAATGCGGCAACTGGCGAGGAATCATGTTGCTGTCCATCCCCAGCAAAGTACTGACCAGAATCATCTTGGAGAGATTGAAAGAGGCGTTAGACAAGAAACTTAGAACAGAACAGGCGGGGTTTAGACAAGATAGGTCATGCATAGATCATATCGCCACTCTGCGTATTATCATCGAGCAATCCATCGAATGGCAGTCTCCTTTGTACGCGATCTTCGTCGACTTCGAAAAAGCGTTTGACAGCGTCGACAGGGAGACAATATGGAAGCTAATGCAACACTACGGAATCCCGCAAAAGCTGATAAACATCATCCAACAGCTCTATGAGGACTCATCATGCCAGATCATCCACAACGGAAAGCTGACAGACCCCTTCCCAGTGAAGACTGGAGTGAGGCAAGGTTGCATGCTCTCGCCGATAATTTTCTTGATCGTCATAGACTGGATTATGAGAAGAACCACAGAGGGCAGCAACACCGGCATCCAGTGGACCCCCACCAAACATCTCGAAGACCTTGACTTTGCGGATGACATCGGCCTCCTGTCTCACAAGCAACAGCATGCACAGTCTAAGCTAACGCGCCTAGCAGAAGAGGCAGAGAAGACGGGCCTGAAAATCAACATAAAGAAAACCGAGGTGATGCGATTGAACAACTAACTACAGCAGCCACTGCATCTACAGGGGAAAGACGTGGTGGAGACTGACCGCTTTGTTTACCTTGGAAGCGTGGTCAACATTGATGGTGGCACAGAAGACGACGTCAAGAGTCGAATCAGCAAAGCAAGGGTAGCGTTCAACACCCTGCGCCCCATCTAGAAATCTAAGGCCTTGTCCCAGCGCAGCAAAGTCCGCATCTTTAACACCAACGTAAAAGCAGTCCTCCTCTACGGGTCCGAAACATGGCGGGTTATCCACAACATCACCAACAAGATACAAACATTTATCAACAAGTGCTTGCGCCACATTCTTAACATCAGGTGGCCTGAGAAGATTTCAAACACAGACCTATGGCGTAGAACCAACCAGAACCCCGTTGATCAGGACATCAAGAAAAGGAAATGGGGGTGGATAGGTCACACACTCCGCAAACCAGCTGATAACGTCACTAGGCAAGCACTAGACTGGAATCCACAAGGTAAAAGGAAAGTGGGACGACCCAAGCAGTCGTGGATAAGATCAGTCGTGAGTGAAGCGAAGGATGCCCGAATGACATGGACTCAGCTGAGGATAGCAGCCCAGGACAGAGTTCGCTGGCGTGGCGTTGTTGCAGCCCTATGCTCCAACAGTAGTTCACAGGAATAAGTCAAGTAAGTCACGTAATGTTTGCCCTTAACTTCTCGGGTTTCTGTAGTAAATAACTTTGAACACACACGTATCACCTGATTGGTTGATGTGCCCGCTCGGGTTTCTATGGGAGGCAAAAGTGCAAATAACGCACGCCGGGTACCGATGTGCTCCCTTGTCTTACCCTTAGACTGAACATAACTATAATACTTCTTAGGGTACTTTTTAGCAGATTTCGACATGTAAGTTTCGTAGCATCGCTTAAGCTTCCGTTGTAGCTTTACTATGTTGTTAATCAAAGCCTTATTGCACGACCAATTTCTATAGGTTGGTAAGGCTGTATATCTCCGCCAGTGTCTGTCGCGCCTAATAATGTTGCGTCGCACCGCAGGAGTCCACCAAGGTGGCTTGTTCTTTAGCAGTATAGGTCGAAAAGGACAGTAAAGGTCTTGAAGACTTAAAATATTGCGCTTAATAACTGACCATTTACTTTCGATGTCATTGGTTTCAGAGAACCAGTCACATCGTAAAGCTGAAAGCCGTATAGCATTCCAGTCAACTCGATTTAGATTACGTCTGTATTTGACTGGTGGCTTATGAAAACAGAGAATTGCTGGAATATTATGGTGACATGGTCACTTTTCCCTAAATGTGATTCATAAGAGATGTTTGGGACATCTTTAGGACCTTTAGACAAAAGTAGGGCCAATGTAGATGGTGAATGTCCACCTCTGTACCTAGTTTTCTCACTTACGTGCTGATGAAGCGCACTGGAGTGCATCCAATTGAGATATACGTGGGAAATTCTATCAGAGGCTGTCTGAGTGTCCCAGTCAATACCCGGTAAGTTAAAGTCACCTATTAAATAGACTCGTTGGGCAGTTTTGAGCAACCTGGTGAGACGTTCCTAACTTCCTGGTCCTCCTCCTCAGAAGCGCCAGGTACCCTGTATAAGCAGCTTAACGCAAAGGAGAGCTTACCGTCTGTGACGATTGTCGAGACAAGCTGGATGCCGAAGGTGGCCATTTTGATGCCAGAGTCTTGATATTTGATACCATGTTGTAGTAGTATTATAGCTCCTCCTCCGCGTTTAACATCTGTTCTAACAGATCTGATGGCTGTATATGTCGAAAGAAGATCAACTGGAATAATGTTTGTATCTTGAAGCCAGGTCTCAGATATACCTAGGATCCTAGATTTACTATTGAAGGCTTTCTGCATTAATTCCAGCCATTTATTACGCACGCTGCAAGCATTTGTGTATAGTATGCTCACAGCATTTCGATGTACCCCGCATAATTTCGGACAACCCTCGGGCGCAAAACCCGAGCTCAAGTTTAAGTTGCACAGGGCTGAAGGTGGCTAAAAGCCAATCACGCGCCCAGATTTCCTTCAACTGTATGCAGTTGAGCAATCGGCACTTTGATATCGAGTATACAGTTCGTACTTTTCACACGTTCTTGTTTCCGAATATCTGGAAAGTAAGGTAGGGTTCTTCTTCACCAGCAGGGTGAGAGGTCAGCTATTCAGGAAACAATGCAATAATATGCGTGAACAATGTGTGGAGTATGAAATCATTACCCTGGTCGAAGCAAAGTGAAACAAAGTCATAGACTGCATGTGGGCTAATTTGCTGTCAGGTTGTCCAGGCCTAGACAGATATGATAAAAATGTAAAAATACGTTTTTTTAGTTTTTTTAGACAATGTGCAGAAATATGATAGACCATTTAACGTCTAATTCCCTTTTAAAGCTCAACACATTTGGGAGGCTTACTATACAATCTGGCAGCTTGTTCCAGAAGTTGACCACACGGTTGCTGAAAAAGTGCTCACGTGCCAGCAACCTGGGCCTACTCTTAAGAAGTTTCATGGAATTACCCCTTGTAGCTGCTTTAGGGGCAAGTTTAAGGATTTCAGTAATATTATCACCCGTAAGACCGTTCAGAATTTTGAAGGCTTCTATTAGGTCACCTCGCAGCCGCCGTCTCTTCAGTGAGAACAAACCGAGGTCATTGAGTCCAGCCTCATATGTTTTACATGTCTGACCATCAACCATCTTAGGCGCAAGGCGCTGAACCCTTTCGAGACATGCTATATTTTTTATAGTACGGTGCCCAGGATTAAACGCAGTATTCCAAGTAAGGCCGCAAGACTACTTTGTATAAGGGAATGAAGATTGAAGGTTTTCGGCAAGATAACGCTGAGCGAAGTCTGAACAATTCTCTACGAGCCTTGTTTGCAGCTTCGGCATATTGAGAAGCCCATTTAAAATCGCCTGTTATAGTAATGCCAAGATCCTTCACTCTCTGAGCAGCCGCTATTCTGATAGTTCCTTCACTAACTTCTAGTTGGGTTGTCGCTAAATCAGTCGTCGGAAAACAGCTCTACCCCAAGTTTAGTGGCAAGTCCCAGGTCTTTGTCCACTCGATTACTTTTTCTAAATCAGAGATAAGCGTATCTCTACTGTCGGTGCCTAGGATCTTGACATCATCAGCAAACAGGAAGCAGCGTGAACTCAAACATGCTGTCAGGTCGTTTACAAAAATAAGAAAAATTAATGGGCCGAGCACCGAGCCTTGAGGCACTCCACTGAGAATCAGTGATTCCTCCGAGCACACCCCTGCAATTCTAACATAGTTAGTGCGATTAGTTCGGAAGCTGTTTAACCATCGATGTTCAGTTTGCACAGGACAGTATGTGGCTAACGAGCCAATCGAGCGTCCAGAATTTCTTTCGGTGGAAAGCTGCAGAGAAGCACCCATTACTGCTAAAACGGTTATTCTTTTTGTCTATTTGAAGTTGTCGTCAATCGTAAAGCAAAGTGATTATCCGGATTGTAATTAGGAAGCATTGCGTTGAGGCCGATGCTGGAAAAAGAAAGTTTCTCTTTACCAGCACGGTGAAAGGTCAGCTGAAGTAGCATCGTCTATAATAAATAAAAACACAGAGAACTCTAGCCCTTACTTTATTTACGGGATGACACTATAAATGATCTACCTAAGATTGTATAGCAATTAGAGTGAGTATTCATGAAAAACCTTACCTCAGTTGCGGTCCAAACCCTGCTCAAAACTCGAGACGGTATATAAGTTCTTCTGGAAGTATGTCCCAGAAGTTTACAACCCTAAGGCTGAAAAAGTGTTTCCTAGAGTCCAGCCGATGTCGTTTCCCAGCAGTTCTAAGTGAATGACCCAGGCTTCCCAGCTTGGGGCTTAAAGTAAAGAGATCGTTTATTGGCACGCCACTCAAACCCTTCAAGATCTTGAAGGATTCTATTAAGTCACCTTTTAAACGACGGCGTCTAAGGGAGAAAAGATCGAGAGACCTTAGGCGCGCAGCGTACGGTTTCTATCGCTGGCCATCAATCATGCGAGTTGCGAGGCGCTGTACGCTTTCAAGTCAAGGGATGTCCTTTTTGTAGTGAGGACACCACGCTTGAACACAATATTCGAGATGCGGCCGAACTAATGCCTTGTACAGTGGCAGGAATACATCTGATCTTCTACTCGATAGCACTGGTTTCAACCGAAAAATTAACTTGCGTGCACGCTGAGCCGCAGCGGCACATTGGTCCTTCCATTTGAAGTCTTCCCTAGCCAGTACACTCAAATCCTCAACTCACTGTTTGGCGTTAACGCTAACGGAATTGCCTGTCACCTGGACCGAAATCCTATCAAATAGTGCTGACAGGTGTTGGCTCATATTTAGGTTCATTAGGAGATCCCACCTTTATGACCAGTTTATGCCCCGCTCAAGGTCGTGCATCAAGGTATCTTCATCCGTTTATCCGATGAACTTCACATCATCCACAAAAATGAAGCATGGACACTTAATGTCAGACGATAATGCATCAATGAAAATTAGGAATAGAAGAGTACAGAGTACCGAACCTTGAGGGACCCCATTGATTACACCGGTTTGGCTAGACAACGTGGATCCAACCCGAACTCTGAATGTCCTACCTGTAAGGAATGCTTTTATCCAAGCAAGTAGACTCAATAAATAGATAAATTTTATTCTTGGAAATCTAAGGCATGTTAAACATGATCAATAATTTCCGAAAGATTCGTAAAATCAGATTATAGTATGTATATTTGCAAAAACAATTTGTTTAAGGTCATTTGTTTCAGCGGAATTTAACGTTCAATAAATATAAAAGTAACGATATTTAAAGTTGCTTTCAGGTAATCGGTACGTGATCTGATATAGTACGAAAACACAGGTATTGTGAAGGAAAGTCTAGAATGTTTTCGGCAACACTGATGTTCAACGGATAAGGTCCATCAAAGATGCGCGAAGAATCTCTATTGTTGATGTTCCAAACTTTTTCATTATGATTGTTGTAAATAGATTGATCTTTCTTGAATATAAACCGTTTTCCTGTCCGCTAGGCGAATGTAATTTATTCCACTAGGTTGTAGTCTGGGTGCCCGTTCCATTTGGGTGGGGATTCAGAATTGTGCTGTGAAGAAAATACTCGAAAGCGAGAGAATTTTGTTTCGAACGATATGAACATTTAATATGAATAACGAGGAATGCCATTATTATATAAATCATCAGGTAGAACATTTAAATTGAGAAGATTGCGAATTTCTATGGTAAGAAATGAAGCTAGATGTGATTTGAATTCATTTAACGAGGAACTGTGTCTTATATGTTTCGGAAGAAGATTCCACAGTTTAGCATATTTAGTCAAGAAGAATCTGTTCCTTACTTTAGTAGGGAACTTTGATAATTTATTAGTTTTTTTCACTGTTTCTCAAGCTATATTTAAAATCATGTCGTATATGAAGATTCGAGCGTATTTCCATATTATCCGTTGACAGTATTTTAAAGAATAAGATGAGGTTATGCTTGAGTCTGCGAAACCATAGGGGATCGAGTTTCAGTTGTATACATCTTTCTCTATAGGATTTTTCGGTAGTTTAACCGATGATTAATTTTGAGAAAGTACGTTGTATCTTTTCTAAAACTATGCTATCGGTTTTATTTATATTAGTATATATTTTGTTACAATATTCAAAGATAGGAATGGTGAATAATTTATACATTTCTATTTTACAATGAGGCTGAATTACAGATTTGTTTATAATATTCATAATTTGTCTGGCTTTAGTAATAAGGTGGCGTATCTGTTCGTTGAAAGTGAGTGATGAAGAATATCGAAATCCTAAACCCCGCGTGCTGTCAATCATTTGAATTGCGATACATGATCAGTTTATCAAAATTTGAACAGCAAAAGAAAATAGAACAGTGCAAGTGGCCGAAGTGATCGGGATTTTTAAGCATTTTTCCGTTTAATAAGAGAAATGAATATACAGTAGTTAAGAAAAATTTTTTCAATGTCTAATAGAAATAAAATTTTATTTAAATTATGTCAAAATTTACGAATGGCAAGGATGCAAGAAACAAATGTTGAACAGAAATGGAAGGTGATTATGGAAAAAGTGGTGCGAATTGTAATTGAGTTGTCATAAAAAATTGATAAATAAATTATATATGCATAAATTCATGATTTTATGGAAAGGTTGGTTAAAAAGATTGAAAAGGGAACATAAATTTATCGGAATAAAAAAAATCTAAAAAATTGTGGGGGATGAGAGAGGGTGTGGCTAATAGCTGGAAGTAGGCAGTAGGGTGCTGTGCTCCAATACTCTTGTAGAATTGTCGACGAATCGAACCAAAATTTGTTCACCAGCCAGATTTTTGTTATCTGCAGGAGAATGAATCGCATACGGAACAAATCTCGGGCGGATAGATTTCGAGCCAATTATGGTTCGTTATTTAAAGACACTGGAATATAATGAAAGATTTTCTCTTCACCAGCACGGTGAGAGGTCATCACGATCTGTATACCATCATCTTTGTCTTTAGAGTCAACTTGTGGTTAATCCAAACACGAACATTTTTTGTCAGGCTAGTGTGAACACCTTGATTAGTTTTAATTTGCTTCCAGGAAGCCTTTGGGGGACAGGAGAATGGGGATGGTTTCGTCTTCTGTGGAATCAAGGGAGTGGTATGCTGGCTGGAGCTAGACAGGACCACATGAGTGATTTAGTGGTGTTCCACTACTCCCAGGGTTGCTTTGTCAGCAGAAGTCACCTAAGTTTATTGCTGTGATGAAGCTTAAACGGGATTTTATAAATTCTGCTTTCGATGCAGATGAAAAAGAAGAACTGAACTGAATTGAGCTAATTGTTTGCGCGGAATTTTAAAAACGATTTTCTGCAGTTTCCATGTTTGTTATTTTTACATCTATTTTTGTTCTACAGACTGGAGCAGATTCATAAATCTTTTGTACCGAATTAGATGCAATCATGTCTAGTTTCAGGGATTCAGTTTCGGAGTTGCTGACTTTTTTGTTTAATATTTATTTACTTTTCGATGCTTTTTTACGAAAAAATATTGAACGATGAAAAATTAAAGTAAAAATATTCCGATATTCAACGGTTTGTATTTGAACCAACCCTTAAGACATTTACATTCTAATGTGTAGCACCCATCTGGCGGCAAACAATCTTTATTTTTCCCCACAAAACGGCGTTTTCACTTGACAAATTCTGGACTCTCGATTGGCATATCAGCTTCCTACGGTCCTGTGCCTACTTAATTGAATTGTCGCGAGTGCACGTTTACTTTATGTCAACTCGTAACCCTCGCTTATTAAAGTATCGTTATAGTCTGCTATTGTTACATCGGTTTTTACGGTTCAAAAGTGGCTTTTCAAATCAAATGTGCCACGAATTTTTTTTCTCAAAGCACAAGCCTGATCCAGGCGAAGTGCCGCAGTCAGAGACTGCACGTGGGCTGAGATACTGTCAGGTTGCCCAGGCTTAGACAGATATAAGGGGAAATGGAAATGGTAGTGAGATTCCAGCGTGTTTCAGCATGGAGCTAACTAGCGGTGGCCAATCAATTTAGCACGGTGTTAGCCGCACAGCACATAAATACTGCACGATTGCACATCCGTGTGCCACGAATAACTTCAATAGTGTATTGTGGAAAAAGATACAAGCGTAATGCAATAATCACGGTATAGTTAACAAATTGGGTCTGAAAAGTTTCAGCAAATTGATCGAAGAGAAACGTGCTCCATATTAGTTGTGATTAAAAACGCTGTGGAAAGAAAGAAAAACATGCTGCAGTATCAAAAAGATTATAATCGCGATAAAAGCATCATTAAGAATTGCTTATCGTATGATCAGTTCAGTTCAGTTTGCACAGGACAGTATGTGGTTAACAAGCCAATCGAGCGTCCAGAATTTCTTTCGGTGGAAAGCTGCAGAGAAGCACCCACCACTGCCAAAATGTTTTTTCTTTTTGTCTATTTGAAATCTTCGACGATCGCGCCGCCAAGAGATTATCCGGGTTGTATTTAGGAAGCAACACGTTATCGCCGATGCTGGAAAAAGAAAAAGCAGTTTCTCTTCACCAACACGGTGAGAGGTCAGTTGAAGTAGCATCGTGTATAATAATAAAAACACAGAGAACTCTAGCCCTTACTTTATTTACGGGATAACGCTAAAAGATGAACTACCTAAGCTTGTATAGCAATTAAGGAGAGTATTCAGGAAAAAACTTACTCCAGTTGCGGTTCAAACCCTGCTTGAAACTCGAGGCGGTACTGCAGGATATAAGTTCTTCTGGAAAAGTGTTTCCTGGAGTCCAGCCGACATCGTTTCTCAGCTATTTAAAGTTAATGGCCCTGGGCGCCCAGCTCGGGGCTTAAGGTAAAGAAGTCGTTCATTGGCAAGCCACTCAAACCCTTCAAGATCTTAAAGGTTTCTATTAAGTCACCCCTTAAACGACGGCGTCTACGGGAGAAAAGATCGAGATACATTTGGCGCGCAGCGTACGGTTTCCATCACTGGCCCTCAATCATGCGAGTTGCGAGGCGCTGTACGCTTTCAGGTCAAAGGATGTCCTTTTTGTAGTGAGGACACCATGCCTGAACACAATATTCGAGATGCGGCCGAACTAATGCCTTGTACAGTGGCAGGAATACATTGGGTCTTCTGCTCGATAGTACTGATTTCAGCCGAAAAAGTACCTTGCGTGCACGCTGAGCCGCAGCGGCACATTGGTGATAAAAATGGATGTCAATGCGTTCTTTAAAAACATTGAGGGATGGGGCAGAGATAACAGAAAGAAGTAGAGCGTTCCAAAGGCAATCGTGTATATAACAAATTCCGCGGTGTCCTCAAACTGACAACCAGTTTGCGTTTAATAAGCCTTTGTTACGCATCATGCATCTGCAGAAGCTACCGGCGTTGATCCAGTAATAGGAGAGAATTCGCAAAAACCCTATATTTAGCTATTCAAGAATCCAGCGCGATTATTTTAAGATGGATTTTATCTCAATTCATTGCTCGTCTATGTTTTCTTTTGAAACTTTAGAAAGATGCAATATCAAGGTCGCCAGAAACTTCCTGAGAACCAAGGTACATTAAGCTTCCTTTTGGCAATATCGTATCTGAAGCTTCATCATTATCATCATTGAGCACAAGTCTAGAGCCAGATAACCAAGCACGTGAAAAACAGGCAAGCGGAATATGCTAAAGAAAATGCGCAAAAAGCAAATTGTTTTGTGGTTTCACTGCATGTGATTTTTTCATCAAATATAATATAATAATATTCCGGATAGAAGATGATGACACACATAATAAAATACACTAGCGCCACTGACTTCGATTTGCAGCCACATCTCGTTTGGTTTCCAGCCAACTAGTAGGTGGATCTTTTGGACCGCACCCGGACAATCGAATACGCTCTACTAATCCTAGCGCTACGGTGAGTTTCTTCATCCCAATGCGCCACGTCGCACTGGCCACAGGATCAAATCACCCAGCTTCTACCAGGAAATGCGAAAAAGTCGTGGTATTGTAAACGGTGATGAGGCATTCTTAAAACATGTCCCAACCATCGCAAACGAGCGAGAATCATCATTTCTCTCAGTCTTTGGCCTCTTTGTCTTAACACCCATTTGCAGACATCTATATTTGTGACGCGATGCTGCCACCGAATGCAAGCAATCTTACGCACGCGACGGGTGTCAAAAACAGAAAGCTGACGGACATCTTAGCACAGAGTAATGCGTGACCAAACTCTAGACAAGTGCTCAATTATGACGGCAAACTTACACTCTCCCTAGCCACGAGTAGCGGTTAGCGATATGATCAATATCTGTTTACAGGCTGTAAGTATATTGTCATAATACCACTGTATATTGGCAGTGAAATCAGTGATCTGGTCAATTACTGACCAGGCCACTGTCTATTTGCTGTCTGTATTGCTTGCAAGAGGATTTTGACATCGAACATCTACTGTCGAAGCTCTGTGATGATGGTGTACAGGGGCTTGTTCTAAACAGGATTGAAGATTTATTGTCTGACGGTCATACGCAAGTTGATATTGAGGGAATTAACTCGCTTCCCAGGTATATAAAATTCAGTGTTCCCGGGGAGTCATTTCTCGGCCTGCTTCTTTTTTGAGATGTATGTCAGTGATTTGCAAGACTTGCTAAACCTACGCTGTCTAACTTTCGCGGTCGACCTGAAAGTTTAAGCTACTATAGGATTTTCTGCTAACCGTACTCCAACTAGACAATTTTTCAGATTCACGGTAAACTGGGAGCTTGCTATCAACAGACAAATTTGAAATTCACTTCGGGCTGATCGCTTCCGTATGTACTCACTTCATTGGTGGTCATTTACTGAAACAGCTTGACAAATAACTTGATCCGAGTGAAATTGTAACACGTTTACAAAATACGGGTGCCGCAAACCATACTTAGTGTGCAATTAGTTGGTTTTTTCAGTGACTACGCTCCATGTTCCGCATCATTTTTGTGTCTAATGTGAGTTTGGTATTGTAATGTTGTTTGTCGGTAGACTTTTTACTTGCTAAATGGAGATTTGACTAAGAGTGAAAAGATAAAAATCCATCTCGCATTTGGAGATAGTTCAGCGATTCATGCCGCTACGATTTGTCACTAACTGTTCTGTTTTATAAATCGATGTCCTGCATCGGAACACTGTACTGCGACGGTACAAAACACGTACTGAATGCTGGCACAATCCTAGTCAGCTTGTTTATTATATCCTGTGCATCTGTGTATGGGTTACAAATATAGATGTCTGCAAGCGGCTGTTAGGACCAGGTGGCCACGGACTGAGAGAAATGCTGATGCTTGCTCGCTTGCGATGGTTGGGACATGTTTTAAGAATGCCTACTCACCGTTTACCGTACCGCGCTTTATTCGCAGAGCCTGACAGAAGCTGGGAGAAAAGATCGGGTGGCCAGTCCATGACGTGGCGCGTTGGGATGAAGAAACTCACCGTAGCGCTAGGCTCAGTTGAGCGTATTCGTTTGCCTGGGTGGGGTCCAAAAGCTCCACCTAATAGTTGGCTGGAAACCTTACTCGATATGGCTACAAACCGAAGTCAGTGGCGCCAGTGTATTTTATTATGTGTCGTGATTTTTTATCCCGTATTATTTTATATAAAAACACAAAAAAACAAAACAAAAAAAACCAAAAAATCGCATGCAGTGAAACTACAAAAACAAGCTGCTTTTTGTGCATTTGCTTTTGCGTATTCCGCTTGCCTGCTTTCCCTTTTCCACGCGCTTGCTTATCTGCTTTTCCTGCTTCATATTACTTGGTACTTTGTCTGGCTCCAGACTTGTGCTTCATAATGATGATGATGATGATGGGTCGATAGGCAGAAATATATCATCAGCAGAGTCCAAATCAAGGAGCCTGCCACATGGCGTAAATTGAACTCCGAAAGTTGTGCTGCTTCGCTGATTAATTATGTGATAACATCAATTACAATATTAAACAAATCGAACATCTTTTTCGGACGCCACTTAACGTAAAAAATTACGGCAGACATACAGATGTGTGAACACAAAGTTCACACAATTTGTTAGCCTACTATTGCGAAACATCTTTGCACAACGGAGTAATAAACAAGACATTTTTATCTACTGATTTAGTTGTCCATTTAAAATTTAAATGATGGCTATCTTCGGCTGCTTTCAAGTGTGACGTAAGCATGGGGTCGACACTACATCAGCCAGGACGCCAGTCAGCTTGTTGCACTCAGATCTGCGATTTTATATGCGTTAGTAATTTTCGGCGATCTATTAATTTTAGCAATCTCGTAGTAGCGAATATGTGTGAAATCACAAGCTCGATCAGGGCAGCCGGCTTAGATGCCTTCACGTGGTGCTGGTGGTGCCTTAATCACTAGTCCATGTGCAGTCTCCGACTGTGCGGCACTTTGTCTGGATCAGACTTGTGCTTTCGTAACGTTCGTAATCATTAACAAAAAGCACCGCTCGTTTCGTGTGGAGCATTTTCATGAGCAATTTAGCTGGCCAGCAGCAGATGATCCATTGCCTTTCATTTCGTATTTTAAACCGTAGTCAGTTGATTTGACGTCTCCGAGTGAAATAGAAATCAATCTCGACATTGAGTCAATGAAAAGATTCAAGGCAGCTGATCCTGATGAACTGGCTCCAGTTGTGTTCAAGGATGGCTGCGATATTCTATTAAGCACACTAGTTGACCTATTCAGTCAGGTATGGGATACGGAAACTATTCCCCAGTGTTATACAGAATCTATACTCATACCTATTTTCAAAGAGATGTGTGTACTTCATGTTCCAACTACATGGAAATAAGCCTTATGCACGTCATTACCCGACTACTTGCTTCAATGTCTCCGGCGCCTTACATTACACAGGGAATCGCAGGTTCGTAAACAGCAAGCAGGATTTCGTTCCGTTAGAGAATGTGTCAATCACAAATAACCTTTTCGTCAAGATTTAGAACATCACCACATTTACAGACAGCCCAATGTAGCGATCTCTCTTTTTAAAGGCGCATTTAATTCGATCGATTAAGACGCATTATTTAATACCTTATTACTCAAAGGTTCCTGCAAAAAAGTGAACATATTACGGCGCTTTATTCCTAGTTCTGGAGGTATTACGGTGTACAATAGCTTATCAGTCAACTCTCTTATGGTTGGTGATGGCCGACAAGTGTGTCCAATTTCTCCATTTTTGTTCGATTTTTTAAGTGCCGCTACAACGCATGTATGTAATGCAGGCTTGTGCTTTCATACCATACCATGTAATGCAGGCATATCGACACCGGGAATTCAGATAGGTTGCGATAAAAAAAATTTTATTTAGATTATGTCAATTTTGTTTGTCACTTCTAACTCGGAATGGTGTCGTTGTAAGGGTGGTCAGACTCTGGCTTGGCCCAAGCAGATGAAAGCTTTGACTGTTGAAGTGGCTGCGGTTGTCGCAACACTTCTCCCATGTTGACGTCCACGAGATCAGAATTCATGGTGTCTTCTTACGCTTAGTGATACGACTCAAAATCGTGTTAAGTGGCCGTCTTGTTGTAGACATCTTCTTGGCAAGTGAAGTGGCTAGGAAAGCTTGTTATGTAGCGCGGCAGTGAAAAATGCAAGGAAGCTGTCATGCTGATGTCGCTCTACTCGTTCACAACACTTGTTCGAATGGATATTTGATTCGCTTCACCATCTTTTAGAATTTTTACCATCTCATGTTTGTATAGCATTTGAGCACTCGTTCTTTATTACAGGTATAATGCTGTGTGTGGTTGTTCGTATGCATTAATGTATATTTGTACGCTCGTATGAAGTCACACTCCCGAAGCCAGGCAAATTTCCAGGCAGTCGTAGATTGCACGTTAGCCGAAATACTTTTAGTTTGCGCTGGCCTAGACCCATAATAACCAGAAAGTGTTT
>JACCGJ010021418.1:0-28652 GCA_013407085.1 Atriophallophorus winterbourni | reverse complement strand
AGGGCGAAGGTAGACATTAATTATCCTTGGTAACTTCACCAGGGAGAATCATCCAAATATTCTTCGAACGATACCTAACCATCTGTTGGCCCGTCTATATATATTCTGGCAGTGCACTGTGCTCTTCAGGTTCCCGCTAATCCACACTCCAAGATCTTTTTCTAACGAGCTCCATGCTAGGTTTTCAGTTCCTAATCGATATGTCCAAGGAACATTTTTGCCAAGATGGACCATCCTACATTTCTGTATGTTGAATGACATGTCATTCATGGCCGCCCAATTCGACACGCTGTCCAAATCCGTTTGCAGTTTCTCACAATCCTCTGCAGAACGTATTGGCGTCCAAATTTTCATATCATCCGCGAACAGGAACATTTTGGACGATATGAGGGGGGGTAAATCATTTATGTACAACAGAAAGAGGAGCGGGCTTAGCACAGACCCTTCTGGGACTCCACTCGTGGTTTTGAACGTTTGGGATAGCGCTCTGTTAACTTTAACTCGGGCGTCGCGATCTGACAGATAGTCACACAACCATGAGAGTCGTGGATCACATATTCCTAAACGCATCAGTTTTTGAAGAAGCAAATGATGATTGACTCTGTTAAAAGCTTTCGAAATGTCGAGGTAACAGACGTGGATGCCAGAACTTCTATCCAACTCTTTCGTCCAGTCGTCTAATGCTATGAGAAGATTTGTGAGACAAGATCGGTGTGATCGAAATCCATGCTGCGCTGGCGAAAACAAATTATGCGATTCGAATTGTGCAACTATTCTTTCCGAGACTATACGTTCCATGAGCTTCGCAATAACAGGTAAAGTGTGACGGGACGATAATTTGCAGCGTCAGATCGACAACCGCCTTTGAAGATAGGTGTTATCACGCCGGACTTCCAATCTTTCGGTACAACTCCCTTAAGCAACGAATAGTTAAACAGGCTGGAGAGCCGTTCACAAAGCTGACAGTGACAGAACCTGAGCACATCCGGTGTGATGCCATCCGCTCCTGGGGATTTTCTTACCTTTAGTTTGAGCAAATGACTTGCAACAATCATTGGATTTATCGAAATATCGCACAACGTTTCGATTCCTGTTTCAATTGAATACTCAGAACGTTCCACTAAAACCTTGGGTACGAACACATTAGAGTAGTAAATTGCCAGAGCATTTGCGGTTTCCAACGCTGTTTCAGTGAGTTTTTCGCCATTCTGGATGGGAAAAATACCTGGTTTGACTTTCGCTTTCGCGTTCATGATTTTGTATAATAACTTAGGGTTGCGTTCCATTTTCGACAGGAGCATCAATTGGTGTGCTTCCTTATCCTCTCGAATAAGCGCAGTCACTTTGTTGCGTAACATACGGAAATGTTGCCAAGAAGTAGAAGTAGTGTTGGCTTTATGTTGCATCCACGCTGCTCGCTTCAGTGCTATCCACTTTTTTGTTCTGCTGCGGACAACAAAACGAAGTTCATCGACGCATCTTTTCTGAACGATCTGCGAGTTCTCGTCTATCTTCATTTTCAGAAAACCTACAAGCTCGTTCCATTGCGAGTCAGGGGTTATATTGTCCGTCTGAAAGTGCGGAATCTGCACGAGCGATTTACTCAGGGCCAATTTATCTACCCGTCGAACCACCCCATTCGGAGTAAGCGATTGCTGAGTACTACAAACATAGTCGAACACAAGCACTGAATGGTCGCTAAGACCCAGTGGAGCCTGGAATTCGATCGCTTCGATAGATTGTTCTTCCGATGTTAACACCAAATCCAAGACAGAGGAGCGGTCAGAACCTCTCCTCCGGGTGCATTCGTGAACATGGTTGTATAACGGGACTGAATCTAGTACCTCTCTAAATCGGTATTCTGGTGTTTGTGGGGAGTGATCGTCCCTGAGATAAAGGGTGGACAGATTAAAATCACCCATAATAAGTGTCGTTGCTTGCTGTGTGTGAGTCAAGCGCTGAAGCACTTGGATCAACCTTTCGTTGTACGATTCCGTGGATGAAGGGGACAGGTAGACCACACCAATAATGCAGACTTCACTAGACATCAGTGTTAAAGTGCACCAAATTGTATCCTCGAGCGTGAATTCTGTCTTGTCTATTGGATGGCACTGGAGTCTATTATGGTAATAAAGAGCAACACCACCACTGCTTCTCTCTCGATCGTTCCTTATCAAATTCATATTTGGAATTGATATCTCCGATTCAATCAATTGGGAAGAATATTATGTTTCTGTAATGGCGATAATGTCAGGTGATTAGCGCGAACATATCTCGGTTAACTCAGCTAATTTGTTCGGAAGGCTTTGTGCATTTGTATATAAACATCTTATAAAGTTCGTGGTGTTCAAATCATGAAAAGTTATTAGAGGGCCGACTCGGTTAGAGTCGGAATACTCAATTTTTTTGTAGCTATCACATGACATTCAGGTTGAACCTCATCACTAGGCGTTTGTGGGTCAGTAACATCCGTTAACTTGCTTCCGGCTATTACCTTGGGCAAGCTCAACATGACGTTTTGTGGTAGGTTTTTCTATTAGCTTTCCATTCACGTTTGATAGTATCCGTCATTTCGGTTGTGAAGAAGGTTAGCTTTAAAGGGCTAGGACCTTGCCCTTTATAGTTGGCAGACCGCGGTATCCTAAAAGCATCCACAAGTATGGCATTTTTAATACCAATTGTTTCGGCTAGATATTTCCATTGTTTTTGGTCGTGCTCAGACTTTTCTTGAGAAGGTACGTCAGCAGCATCTTCCGGAACACCTAGAATTACAATACTTCTCGGATTACATTCTCCACGAGATTTCTGCGACGACTTTCGCTCCCACCATGGTAAGTCTGCATGGATACGACATGTAGTCTCTGGAACACCTCTAAGAATGTAAGCATTTAAAAGTACGTTTTCCACGTCCTCCGCAGATTGCAGCGTTATTCTTAAAAGGCGAGGATCATCCTTGTGAGGAGAATTCAGGTGGCGGTTTAATCGAACTACTGATGAAGGAGTAACTGCGGTCATGCTCATCTGACTGCAGAGTTTATACCACTCAGCTAAGTCATGTTTTTTGCTTAGCTTCAAACAGCGTTTTCTGCGACTCGGTCACGTTTGTACATATAACGCTAAGGTTTACACCCGCGGATTTTGTTTTATAATGTGAGTCAGTCATTTTAGTAGCAGTGGTTTTTTTGAGTCCTTTTTCGTTTCAGTTAAGTCGAGAAGTCACTGATCCCAACGAACGCCTCCCCGTTTTAGTCACCATCTGCGCGGTTATCTGGGCAAATGTTGGCCTCGAGTATGATGGATTATCTACCGGCTCTTCGGCAGTAACCTCTAAGTCGGGTAACGACGGTGTCTTTATGACGTTTATTATCAGTTCATTTAGTTTTTGTATACTGGATTCCATTCCATTTAGACGCGTCTCAATATCATATTCAGGGGTTTTCGTCGCCGAGGCTGACGGTGTGTATTGGCCTTGTAAACCAGACAAACATAACAGACACCAGGACAATTATCTTCATTACTAATCGATACTAAATCCGAATTTAATGCGGTGAAACTCGTCGGTAGTTGATCGCACAATGTTGAAAGTATGACCAGTCCACGGCGAAGAATAAGATCTTTCCGATGACGTTAATCCATTGAGGACTTGAAGAGAATCAACAGAGTTGCACGCGTAGATCCAATATGGGAAAATCACGATAAATCCCAATTTACTCGTATTATCGAATACCGCTACGAGAGTAATATATCCAGAAAGCTGACTTCGAGAGAATTCCAACAACGTATAATATGTATAATATAAGCACAACTTGTTTACCATTCCTACATTGTTTCAATCGCATGCGGATCCTGATCCTACTGTCCCTACCTGATGAGTACACACAGTACGAATCCGGTCGTGGGGTGTGTGACTGTGTGATGGGAATGCTTGTAAATGAGCATTTTCATACACGGAGCACACTCACTTTGTATGCCTTCAGGTATACCATCCTGTATACTTAAAATTTCTGGCATATAGTAATGCCATATTTCAATCAGGGAGTGTTAAAAATAGTTTTGCGTATGAATTTATTCTGTAAATTTGGGTGTTAACAGTGTTCTAGCGCGCTTTTAACGTCAGCTGTAATGTTCACATCAAACTGTGGCCAACACATGGTACTTTAACAAGAAACTGCACTTTCTGTGGCTCGAGAATAGCCAGCTTTGATTTCATTACGCTAAATCTACGTCAATAACTCTCGGCGTTTCCACCTTTTTTGAGCTTGACAAATATGAAAAGACCCATGTTCGCTGTGGTGGCGAAACTCAAACGGCCTGAAAATACGTTATTATCTTTGCAATCATTTGCTTGTCAGAAAGCGCATAAGTCCGTTCAAAACACAGTCCTTAACCACGTGAGTCCTTCATCTTACAAGGAAGCCGACCATTAGTCAAGCAAATAAAAGTGTTAAATTATCGAACGATGTCTATAAGCTAAGACAGAAGAGTTTGAACAAGAAAATTCTCCATGAGACAAATCGTAGATCTAACGGTAATTTGCATTAATCTCACTGAATCAACATCACGGTCGCTAAAGCCCAGCGAAGCTGATTACAGGAGTCAATGGAATCATATTCGCCAAAGCCTAGGTATCACAGCCACACCGACGTCATTGACCCGATCATTTAGTCCCCCGAACTCATCTCATGCGAACTCAATCAGGTTACCGCGAGTTGTACTAATGAAGGATCGAATAATTGAGGCCTTGTACCAATGCCTAAGATGGGTATATCCTGAAATTCATATTCGAGCTGTATACGACATAAAGCGCATGAAACTGAATGTTTTCGAAATTATTTTGGCAACCAGTCAACCACACGCACCCGATACAAAACCCTGGAGCAGTTGATCAATTCCTTGTCGTCGAATCCAATACTATGAGTTCTTCATCTTCCTCAAAAATAAAACCTTTATCATGCTGTTGCAAATATGCCCATATCCTTCTGGGCAAGTTTTCTGAAAATTATTCACGTCTGACAGCAGCGTTTTAGAAATTGATTGCAGTGATAGAAACCTGGTTGATTAATTCCGTACACGACACTGAACTCAACATCCCACACGTGATGACTTATAGAAAAGATCGCGACACAGATAGTGGCGGTGTCCTCCTCTACTTACATGAAAGCATCGATATACAATACTTTTCTCCCCTTAAGTTAGATATATCATATGCATTGTATGGCTTGCGTGATATCGTAGACGCCTCTTGGCAGTGATTTATTGCCCCCGTTATTCATCATCTGCCGCTGACACTGGTCATACTAATGCAATACTTGTTGTATTGAAGCTCCCTTTCTCACATTCGCTCATACTGTGTGATTTTAATGTACCGACACCCTCCACACACATTACGAGTAACGATTTCTCTAAAAGCTTGCTGTAGGAAATATAGACTTACACCTCACTTTACATCAATGACTCAACAAGCTCGGAGAACAAATTCAAGTAAGCTACAAGGTGCTGGACTCTCAGTGCCATTTTCTCATGTATCTGTTTAGACCTGGGCAGCCTGACAGTATCTTTGCCTATGCGGCACTATTCCCTGGATCAAGGCGCGTGAATTAATACACACTTTAGCACACCTGATATTTGGCCTGCTTCAATTCTCAAATGTTAACATTCGAATCATATTGATGCTCACTCAAGAGGGTCGTATTCACTAAGCCTCATCGAGTGGAATTTTTGTCTAAACAGTTTTTTTGTCGATTCTTTTTGGCTGGTATTTGTATTCTCACACAGATTACTGGTTTGAACAACCTGTCCAAATACTTCACCTTTTTCTTTATGGCGATTTGGTTTGTGTGCGTGCGTGCATCACAGAGCTTTGGTATTTAATTGAAACCGTGGTTTGCTCTAGTGAACGGACTGTTGCGGTTTTCACTGGTATTTTTTCGCAGCAATCGATCGAGAAAGCTTGGTTATAGGTCAAGCGGTACCTTGCTCATTGATTAGTTGCGGGTGTTTGTAGTGCTGGCGCCACACCGTGCAAACAAATGGCAGCAACAAGCGGTAGAGTCGAACAAGCTGTGCGATATATCTGCTTAAAGGGGCTCTTACACATTTTATACCCAAAAATACAGAGAGTATTGTACATATTTTCAAACCATTTTGGAAAATTGTTATCTGCAAACTTGCCATTTGAAAAAAGGAATGCTTGAAGTCTAACCGCTCGAAAATTATCGGTGCTACATCTCTTTGCGTTAAATGTACCATTTAATTCACCCCGGAGACTTTTCGGCCATTCCCCACTGAAACTAACAAAAGCTCGGTATGTGGCCCGAAACTAGTGAATAGAAAACACGGATGCTGTGTACCGAATACCCTCCCAAAACTGCAAAATGCGCTACCTTTGGCAGACCAAAATAGTAATCCGAAGACGTCACGAGAAATTTATACTATCAGCACACGAAAGAATAAGGTAGAAAAGCTCAGGAATTTGAGGGCTTGAATCGTTTAAGTAAAGTTACACTGTGGAGATAATATAGCTCAGTGAGCGGCGGTCGTCTTAATTTGTATTGTGAATCCTTCGCGCTAATACCACGACCTTTTGTTTCTCCCTTCGGTTAAATTGCCTCTATTGCTCCACAACTGTTCTGATTTCCTTGCCTCCCAGACCGGATATCACGCGATTTTGTCAACTGGAATTACAAGCGAAAATTCGTGGTCCTTATGAGCATAACGGGACCGTGTTGCATTGCTTACGCCAGCATTTTGCGGAGACCAAACAATCGGACCAGATGTTGAGCCAACCATGTTTCGCTCGCGTTCGCTTGGTAAGTCTCCGAGCCTGGTCTCACCTGCGGTGGCGTGTATTCCGGTCTGCTATACATTACACCTGCCGTTCTCACTCTACTTCAATATAAGGTAGTCGTATCGCATAGAAACAAGCGATAGCTGGTGTGAATTTGCAAAGTGCCTCCAGGCTTGTCGTTTCTCAAAGATCACAAACACCTATTTTCTCCGCTATGAGCATACGAGCTAGTTTCTCGTTGCCAGGTCCACGTTAGTCCAACCGCTTGTAGCCTCAAGATTTTGCGTCATACTACGCCGTACAGTCCACCTTCAAGATTTATGGTGAAAAAACAAGAATCAAGAATCAAGATTTTATGGTGAATAAAAAGCAATTGCTTTACATGTACCATTGGATGACAACTATTACAAAAAATGTAATCAAAAGCACATTGTTGTATGTTTGTCTGGAATCATATTGATTCAATACACATGGCCGATTATGGGGTGTTTTTGGATATATGCATCTAGTTTTGCTTTAAAAACATCAAATGTTGTTGCATTCACAACGTCTTGCGGTAGTGCATTCCATAGAAAGCAGATACGCACAGAGAAGAAATGGCGCCGACAGTCAAGTCTTGAGTGCGGTATTGCGAGGCAACTTGAGTGACTACGTGTATTCCGAGGGGAAATTATTTTTATTAGATCTCGGAGCGGGTGGTTTTCGATTCGCAGTATTTTGTAAGCTAGAATAACGTCGCTCCTCATTCGCCTCTGTGTAAAATCAGGCAAACCTAGTATGGCCATTCGCTCTTGATATGGGACGTGCTGCATCCCATCAACTAGCTTTGTTGCTCGGTGGTAAATTCTATCCAAGAGGTCGATGTCTTTGCGCAGCCACGGTGCCCACGCTGGGATCAAATACTCCATCGTTTGATGAATGTAAGTATTTATAATGCGGGAAGTGTTTTAGGCGTGAACCGCCCAAAAATTCTCCTCAGGATTCCTAATATACCACATTCCCGATTGAACACTTTTCGACAATGCATATTCGGTTTCAGGTTATTAGTGATACAAATCCCGAGATCCTTTTCAGCGGTGGTCCAAGTTGAGTTTTCGTGGCCTAGATGATATGTGTGGTCGTAATTACGGCCAAGCTGTAACATATTACATTTGTAGCATCAAAAAATCTTCAGTAGATCGGATTTGCTTCCATATTTTAATGTCGTCAGCAAAAAGAACTAGCTTACACCGCACTATTTCAGTAATATCATTGATGTATAACAGGAAAAGGATAGGCCCGAGTACTGAACCTTGAGGTACCCCGCTCGTGGCATCGATACTTTTCGATAGCACACCGTCAATGCGAACTCGCACATGCCGATCGGTCAGATAATCTGTTAACCACGATAGTAGGTTACCCCTTATTCCATAATGCGCTAGCTTTTGCAGAAGCAGGCTGTGATTGACCTTGTCAAAAGCCTTTGATATATCAATATAACAAGCGTGAACCGTGTAGCCTTGGTCGAGCGACATAGTCCAGTCGTTTAGTGTGATCAGTATATTCGACAGACAAGATCTGGTCCGGCGAAACCCGTGTTGTGCTGCTGACAAAAGACCTCTTGCTTCAAGGTGACCCACAATACATTCACTAATGATGCGCTCCATGATCTTTGAAATACAGGGTAGCAGCGTTACAGGTCTGTAATTTGCTGCGTCAGAACGACAGCCACCCTTGTAAATTGGTGTTATCACACCCGCTTTCCATGCTAGAGGTACGCAACCTTCGCGAAGACTCTGGATGAAAACCGCAGCTAAGCTATGTGAAAGCTCTCTACAACACACATGAAGAATTGCTGGGGTAATGTTGTCCTCCCCGGGGGATTTCTTCGTGTTTAATCGTCGTAAGTGTCGCTCCACTACGAATTGATCTATTACCGGTTCACTTAGTGGTTCCACTGTGTTTAATAATTCTTGATGCGATAATTGCTGTTTTGGGCAGAAGACTTGAGAGTAAAAGCACGCAAGTGCATCTGTCGTCTCTTGGACTGTGACGGTCAATCCTTCTTCTGTCATGATCGGGAAAACCCCTGGTTTAACTTTGGTGCTTTCATTCACAATTTTTTACAATAATTTCGGATTTTTTTCCATTCGTTCCACCATACATTGTTGGTACTGTTGTTTGTCCTGTCGAATGAAGGTGGTGACTCTGTTACGTATTCTGCAAAATTGTAACGAGGATTTTGAGGTGGCATCATTGCGATGAGTCACCCAGGCTCGCCTTTTTAATGAAATCCATTTTCTGTTTCTGCTGCGAACCGAGAAACGGAAGGCGTGGACATCTTTCCTATGAACAAATGGAGAGTTAGACTGGATTTGCATCTGAAGGTAGTTCATCAAAGTATTGTAATGTGTATTTGAGTCACTAGAATCAAGTTGAACATCGTTCAGCTCGTAGAGTGCTTTCTTGAGTCTCCAAAAGTCTACTCTACGGATAACTTTCGATTCGTCACTGAGTCTCGTTGCACTGCAGACATAATCGAACACGAGCATCACATGGTCACTCAGCCCCAATGGAGCTTCGTAGAGTATTGATTCAATGGCCGATTCGTTGGAAGTCAAAACAAGGTATAGAACAGAGGGCCGGTCTGTTCCTCTCATTCCTGTGTGGTTGGAGACATGGTTGTACATGGGTACTAGAACGAATACTCCGCGAACTTTGTGTTATAGTAAGTTTGTTGAGTACTGATCTCTCGAGTATAGCTGCGGGAGGTTGAAATCCCCAATAATCAGAAGTTGAGCGTGTAGTCGAGCGCTGATGCGATGAAGTCTTTCAACTAACACATCGTTATGTTCTGCGGTCGAAATTGGTGAGCGATATATAACCCCAATTGTACAGCTGTCACCAGATTCCAGGTCAAGTGAGCACCAACGTGTGTATGTGAGTGAAAGTTCAGTATCTGCAATGATATTTACCTTGAGTCGCTTGTGATAATACACCTCCAGGGCCATCACGGTCTCGACGAATAAGTGTCATATTACGGATAGAAAGTTCACTGTCCGTCATACTCGACTGATACCAAGTTTCCGTCACAGCAATAAGATCAGGGGACTTTTCTACACAGATATCAATGAGTTCCGCCAGCTTGTTGACTAAACATTGAGCATTTGTATATATATACATTTGATCAATACTGCTTGATGTAGCGATGAATCGTGTGGTATATGATAAGGAGTCTGGCAGTGTGATACCGGACCTGGCTTAACAGTAAGTGATCGGGAGTTTGAAACTTGTGAGCTACTTATTGCGCGCTGACAGTTTGAATCAACATTTGGGTCCCTGTATGACATATTCGGTCCGACTCGGTTTGAGCCGGACCTACGACGTTTTTTGATGCATCGATTTCTTCCATTTCGGTGGGAACGCTACCATCTGCTCTCCCCAGACGAGGATGTGTTTCGATCATGGCATTTGGATTGGGTGGACTAAATCTAACGTCCTTCGGTAAAGCTCTTTTCGCTTTTTTCCATTCGGACTTTACAATCTCAGCCATGTCGTTGGTTAAAAACGTAATCCTCAGGTGTTTCGGACCATCTCCTTTATATTTTGGCGAAAAAGGCACCCGAAAGTGTCAGTAACCACAACATTAGAAATATCAAGCGAACGCCACTGCTTGAAATCGTGCTCTGCGGCTTCCTGAACCCATGCTTTGGAGGTATTTTCTTTTACCCTAAGAAGAACTATGCTTTGCAAGACCATTTTTCCTTATTGTTTAAAGTACCCTTTCTTTCCCACCATGGTACATCGGGATATATCCGGCACTTTGAATTGGGATCCGTCTTTAGTCGGTACGAATTTAGCAGTATGTTCTCGATATCAGCCTCGCACTTCAGTGTAACCCTTAGTAAGCGAGGTTGATCAATATGAGCTGAGGTGGAGTGGCGAGTTAAACGAATCAATTTGCCAGGAAAAGCATGCTCAATTTGCATTTGCTGACAAAGTTGAGGCCATTTATCGAGATTGTGTTTGTGTTTCCTATCAAACGGGCTTTCGTTAGACTTGCTAACATTCGTACATATTATGCTTAGTGCTTAAGAATTCTTGTTGCGTGTCCGAGCGTCATTCTTTATAGAATGTGAACCATTTTGATTAAGTATTCGTGAGCCAGGGGAAGAAGCTTTAGAGTGAGCAGCGGAGGTCGACTGCAAACGCCTTTCTCCGTAAGTATTTTCTACGACCGAGGCCGTTTTAGCTGATGCCGAATCGGTGTAGATAACACTAGGCGATTTATTTTTCGAGAGAGCTTTGATTAATGGAGCATACGAAGTAGACGGTTTCGGTTTTAAGGCCTTTTTAATAATCTCCTCAGTGTCGTGTAATAATTTAACCTTTCCAGGAGCACTCTGTGGCGGTGAGGTCGAGCGTATGCGATTAGTCAATACAAATGTTTTAGTCTTGATTGTTGGTTGTAAAGTATTCTTCAAATTTGCAAGTTCCTCTTCTATTTTCGATAATCTATTTTCTATTGTATTAGTCTCGTTTCTAGCAGAGAATTGTGTACTCTTGCGATTACCAGTCACTATTGAATTTCTATAGTCACTACAGAAATAGCAAAGGGATGGGAGTTTTTTATCATTCACGATCCTTACACACTCATCATTCAAAGTCTCATCGCAGGCCACGTGCACATGCATATCACGAAAAATACATTTGACCAAAGCACTATCATTGCTTACCGGGTACAGACACTTTGTGCAGAGGTCAAGGTAGTTTGATGTCGCTGTCGAGGGAACAACCGTCGTATGCACACCATGATCGATCGATTTTTTCGCATGCGTGTTGAATCTCGTGGCGCAGAGGTCAAGGTGGTTTGATGTCGCTGTCGGGGGAACAACCGTCGTATGCACACCATGATCGATCGATTTTTTCGCATGCGTGTTGGATCTCGTGACTCGACCACACCGATTACAGGAGTGAATGGGACGAGGTTGAAGGAATGGTCGTTCGATTCATCTGGGTTATAAACTCTTGATTGGTCATTTATATATATCATATATATATATATATAATATATATATATATATATATATATATATATATATATATATATATATATATATATTTACACAATCATTTAAAAATGAAAAAGTGCCACCCGGCAATGCACGAGAAAAAGAAAAAGAAAAAAGGTACAATATGAGGGGGAATTTTTTTGTCCATTGTTCCACATGTCGATTTTTTGATTTTTTTTACAAAGTTGAGGGGGGAACACAAAATAGAATGCACTCTCTCCACTGTTGCCGGTTCTCAGCCATCGTCGACAGCGTGTCAAGCCACAGACACTCACTATCCCTTGGACCCCACCCAGGAAGCCGCGTTCGTCCGACCCGAGCTAAACCCGACGTCAAGCGTTTTAAGGCCTTCTTCCAGGTCAGCGGTTGTCCACCTGAACACCGCCGCCAGCCTGGGCCAACCGACACACGCAGCGCGCGGAAGGGTAGGCGCTCAGGCTTCATTCTCAAGACATGCCCTAGCCAGCGGAGACGGGAACGGTCGATTAGGTCTCGTAGCATCAGGCTGTCCACACCTAGAACACGGTGCCTCACTTCAACGTTGCTAGTGCGGTGTTGCCACCACACTCGTGCAAGCCTCCGTAAACATCGATGTTCAAACACCTCCAAGCGCCGGAGCTCCTCTGCGCGTACTGCCCAGCTCTCGCACCCGTAAAGCAAGACCGACCTGACTGAGGCCAGGTAAACTCTCCCCTTGAGTCTCAAACTCACGTCAGACCGCCAGAGATGACCTAGACTGGTGAACGCGAAGCGAGCTCTCGCAATGCGAGAGCCGATCTCACTTTCCAGCCCTCCTCCCGCCGTGATGCAGCTACCAAGATAGGTGAACTGTTCCACACAGTCCAGACTGAGGTCATCGACCGTCAGAGTGGGCTGCAACCCCTCCCAATCTTGAAGAAGAACCTTACACTTAGTTGGAGCTAAGTGCAATCCGTACCTAGACGCCTCCAATGCTAGCTGGTTCAGGGCATTCTGTAGGAACACCGGATCATCACCAAGCAAAGCAATGTCATCGGCATAATCAAGGTCAGTGACACGGTTACCTGGAAGTAGCTCGATCCCACCCTCAGTGAAGCTACGGAGAGCATTCTGGAGGACATCCTCGATCGCAAAGTTGAACAAGAATGGGGACAGCGGACAGCCCTGGCGCACGCCACTGGTTGTGGGGAACGCCGGCGATAGGCTGCCGTAGACCCTGACCCTCCCTGAAGAATGAGAATAGAGCTCCTTCAAGATGGCGACATACTTAGGAGGGATGCCACTCCTAAGCAAGCAGTTCCAAAGAGTAGTTCTGTCCACCGAGTCGAACGCGGCCCGGATGTCCAGAAAAGCTACGATGGTTGGTCGCGGTACAGGTGTCTGTGCTCTAATAACTGTCGCAGGACAAAAAGCTGATCCACGCATCCTCGCCCCGGGCGGAATCCAGCCTGTTCCTCACGGCAACGTAACTCCCGAATGGGCGATAGCCGACGAAGGAGGATGGAAACCAGGAGTTTAGACGCGACAGGAGTCAGGGATATCCCACGATGATTGGAACACAGATTCCGTGCGCCCTTCTTAAAGATTGGGATAACCGTCGATTCACCCCATGACGCCGGGACCCGCTCCTCAGCCCATACTTTGGTAAACAAATCACGTAACTCCGCTGCCACAAGATCACCTCCCTGCTTAAACAAAATCGGGTGGAGTCGTCAGGACCAGGTGACTTGTGGCGCTTCAGTGCTCGAATTACCTCTCTCACCTCCTGGAGATCAGGAGCGGCTAAGGAAACGAACCAAGGCGTGCAAATCGGTGTCTCAGGCGGCGAGGTCGGAGGAGGTGGCTGGCTGAACTGAGCACCAAAGTATTCAGCCCATCGTTCTAGGCGTCTACTAAGATTGGTGATCGGCGAGCCGTCGGTTTCGCAAATAGTCTCGCTCACTGTATTCAGTTTCGAACCAGTAGCTCTAATTAACTGAAACAATTTGCGAGTATTGCCCGATGCGGCTGCAACCTCCATCTCACAAGCACGTTGCGTCCACCAGAACTCGCGGTCATTCCTTAAGCTGGCCTTTAGCCGGGTATTCAATTCTCTCCGGGCACGGTTGTGTTCAGTGCCGGTGGGTAAAGTTCGACGGTGATCGATTAAAGCACGTGACTGGGCCGAGATCCAAGAGCGTGGCAAAGCGCGGGTAGGTTGACAGCTTTCAGAAGTAGCGCAGGACAGTGCTGTCCGAACGAAGTTCCAGTGCTGCTCCACATCAGACGGGGTGCTTCTGCGAGCTCCCTGGTCAATGCGTGATGGAACTCGGTTCTGACAGCGGGGAGCATCAAAGAGGCGGTGTCTACATGAGTTCGTCTTGCGCGTGCCTTACCCCCAAATTGGAAGTTGACTGTCGCACAGACTAGCGCGTGGTCCGAGTCCACACTGGTGGTCCAGTATGAACGGCAATCCTTGATGCTACCACGCCACCTGTAGCTAATAGCAATGTGGTCAATTTGAGACCAGACGTGCTGTGATGGTGAGCGCCATGTGGCCATTCGACGCTGGGAACGCCGAAATGCCGTACTGGAGAGATAGAGGCGGTGATCGCCACAGAATGTGAACAATCGTTCTCCGTTATCTGAACGCCCGCCATCCATCCCATACAGACCTCCAAGGTGGCGCTCGTATTCAGACAGGCGACCAACGCGAGCGTTGAGATCTCCTGCCATGATTACGACATCTGTCCTGCGTGCCTTACGAAACAAACTATGCAACTTCTCATAGAAGTTGTCCTTACTGAGATTCGCACTACAGTCCGTTGGAGCGTAGGCAGAAATCCCAAACAAATCCCTCCGCGTTTCGCACCGCCTGTTCACCCGACAGTGGCCACGAAATCGTGCACCGTACAGTCTGCTGTCAACGGGAATCCACTCTAAGAGTGAGTGCTCAGCACGGGAGCTGAGCGCGATACCGACGCCAGCCAATCCGGCAGAGGAAGCATCCGGGTCACTAGAGAGGTGCAGGTGGAATCTGCTGTCTGGGTCAGCGGTGAGACCAACTGACAGACTTCGCTTGTGTCACGGAGACGGGTTTCTGACAAGCAGCAGATATCAATGCCTAACGTCTCGAGCTTTCGTGCAAGGCCGGCCTGTTGTCCCGGTTGTGGCAAGGTCCGAACGTTAAACGAAGCTAACCTGAATGAAACCCGCGGTGTAGAAGAGTTGCAGCAATCGACGGCTGTCTAGACGGCATGAGTCGTACATCAGGTAGAGAGAGCGAATCGGGGATGGTAACATATGGAGGAAAGGTGGTAGAAGCAATAGAAGACATAGAGTTGAGAATTTCTAGGATTGTCATTGTCATTGTTTGGGTTTAGCCTTATCGAAATCATTTAAAATTACGAGCGGAGTGCCCCAGGGTTCGGTCCTCGGACCGATTTTGTTTTTGATCTACGCAAAAGACATTCCCGAGCGTGTTAAATGCAAGGTTATGTTATTTGCAGACGATATCAAGCTTTGGAGAAGCATACGTACAAATGATGACTGTGAAACTTTGCAGAAGGATCTAAACACATTGCACGATTGGTCTCTGAGAAACAAACTACCATTCAACTTCCAAAAGTGCAAGGTGTTAAATATTGGAAAGACTGTTAATTACAACTACACTCTTGGGTCCCACCAACTCGTCTGGACAACTGAAGAGAAGGATTTGGGTGTTTGGACCAGTTCAAGTCTGAAGACTTCACTGCAGTGCAAAGCGGCTTACAAAAAGGCGTCACAAGTATTGGCGTTATTGAGACGAATTTTCGGCAGATTCTCCAATCAGTCGGTGCCCCGTATCATGAACACCTATCTGAGACCAGCGATGGAGTACGCTGTTCAGGCTTGGTCACCCTGGATTCAGAAAGACATCAATCTTCTGCAGCGTATTTACCACCGAACCACAAAGCTTGTACCCGGACTAGCTGCTAAACCATATGAAGAACGTTTGAGGAGTCTCAATCTTTTCGACTTTCGCTGTCGTCGACTAAGAGGTGACCTCATACTGATGTACAATATTATGCACGTCCCTAACCATCCATTGTCCAAACTTTTCACACGCTCGCCACCCCGTGCCAGTCGGAAACATGAACTTTCAGTGCTTATTCCCACTTCAAGACTGAACTGTCGAAGATATTCGTATGCTGTACGTGTAAGTTTCACATGGAACACCCTCCCCTCCACTGTTACACACTCAGCCAACCTGGATATTTTTAAAGCTAATTTGGACAAATACTTGAGAGACAACCCAAACTTTGATACGATTTACATTACATGAGTTTTCCTGTTCTTCTTTTTTATTGTATATACCTCATAACTCCATCCTATGGTTATTGTTAAGCTAAATGCTTTTTAGACCATTACAACTTTGAATCACTTTGAATCACTGTGATACTACCCGGTTGCCCAGGCCGAAGTAGATGAGTTGATCTTGAGGACTCCCACCTCAAGCCTTTGGCCCGAAAGTCTAATCCGTGATAACTCGATAACCACACAAAGTAGAGCTCATAATGACGTACCAAATGTGTAGTTCGATGTGATCTTTGCAATGAGAGCAAAAACTGTACGATAGTTAACTGTGGGAGAAAGTTTGCACGCGTGAGCAAACTGAGATATTTACGTTTAAACGGTAACTTTTCTGTTAATCGATGGACCAGATCAAAATGTATGAATTCCGATAGCTCTGGTCAAAATGTAACAAAGGGTTTTAGTATGGTTAAAATCCGAGCAGATTTGGCGAAGAAACGGTCAAAAGTGTCAGAGCAACAAAAAATGCGACCGCACGCACTGAACCTGATCTTACTGTCTCCACCTGACGATGGCAAACAGTCTGAAACCGGTAGTGGTGTGTAAGGGATGGGGATGTGAGCACCACAATACTTTAGTTTAGTTTTGTTTGTGTTTGTACCGCCGAAGCGAGCACACTTATCCGAACGGATAGATAATGGTGAACTAAAAATGGTAATGAAATACTGCAAAACGGTAGTCTCTAGGTATTTGCGTGGCGTTAAGGAGAGTTTGGGGAAGAGCTTGTGCTATAACCTGTATCCCAAGTCTACTCTAACTCCTTGGTTCTACGGCCTACCTAAGATACATAAAGAAGGCATTCCTGTAAGACCTATCGTTGACGGTATCGGATCACCTGCGCACGAGTTAGCTAGACATTTGGATTATTTGTTGATACCTATTGCCGGCAATACAGCCTCGTTCATCGAGAACGTACATGACTTCGCAGCACGCCTAAAGTCGGTAACAATAAATGACGATGAAATAATGGTTAGTTTTGATGTGAGCGCTTTGTTCACCAACGTCGATATAATATGTGCGTTACAACTAGCTAGCCTTGGAATCGGATGCCAGTTTGTCAGATCGTACTAATTTGAGCGTCCAGCAAATTATCAACGGTGTATCGATCTGCCTAAGCATGAACCACTTCGTATATAATGAGCAATTATATAGACAAAATGAAGGGTTGGCAATCGGTTCACCGATATCTCCAGTACTTGCGAACATGTATATGGAGCATTCGAGAACAAAGCCCTTAACATTGAAGGGTTCAAGCCAAAATTATGGTGCCGCTAAGTTGATGACACTTTTGATATCCTCAAGCGAGATCAGTTAGAGGTCTTCTTTAAATATTTAAATGAAATAGACCCATGTATTACGGTCACAAAGGAAGTGGAATACTGCACAGGCACTCATCCATTTTTGGACTGTTTAGCACAAAAAGTAGACGGGAAAATAAAAACTTCTGTCTACCGGAAACCTATCGATACAGATGCTGTACTACGATACTCTTCCGCTCATCCAAGACAGGTCTTCAGTTCCATAGCTTGTTCCATTTTTCATAAAATAGAACACCTGTGCAGCGACGAAAGGCAGCGAAGACAGGCGCACCGTGAGGCGAGCCAAAGGCTCATAGACCACGGTTATCCAAAATGTTTTGTAAAACGCCGATTGCTGAAGGTAAAATACCCAGCCGAAAATTCGGAGAAAAATTGGCGGGATACAGTTTGTAAAATGTATGTATGTAAAATGCACATCTGAAGCGATACGTAGAAACTTAAACCAGGCGGCCATACGCGTAACTTATAAGAAAGAGAAAACTATCCGTTCGGTTCTGATGCACCTCAAGAATAAGACGCCTTTATCTAGCGTTACGAACAGCATCTACAGAATCAACTGTAAGGACTGTTCGGGTGTTTACATAGGGCTGACATCCAGGGAAATTCACACTAGAATAGAAGAACACCGAAAGCGTGTCTGGAGACAGCCCCGGAATGCGAGGGAAAATCAATCCTTATCCTTATCCTTATCAATCCTTATTCATGATTCCGCCTTTGCGGAGGACGTTTTAGATACGGCCACAGCGTTGATCTAGACAATGTTGCAATATTGAGAAGCGGTATTAAACCGTATAGCGAACGCCTACATTCGGAGGCGGTCAAAATGGCAAGGCAGGTCGACTGTCGGTCAATAAGGTGGATGGGGCAGAAATCTCCACAATCTGGCGTTCGGCACTGATGCGAAAGTAAATAATTTTTATTCACCTTATACCTACTAGATTTTTGTTTTTCTTCAAAAATAGCCTTAGCCCCGTTAGTTATGTACTTTTACGTATGTGGGCAGCTGTGTCAACTGACCTTGACCATGTTCACTTGTATCAGATTGTTTTGGATAAACACTGAAGAAAATGGACCACTGATCTTGGTCATTCCCACGAGACGTGACACACCGTAGGCGTACTATAGGCTGTTTAGCGGTAAGGTCAAATAAGTGGTAGTGGGTTGACCGCTACTTAATCATGTTCCCTGTCCTTACTATCACCCTTGGTCTGACGAAGCTTCTGTGTCAGAAGTGAAACGATACCCAAAAACTACTCTAACCGATTGCACTCAAATAAACTTCATTTTCCGAAACTGATTGAGGTGGGTATCCGCCGATTTTGCAACCAATAAAAATAGTGTACTTGAATGCATCCAATAATACGATTAGAGTTGTGAAATTACCGTGTACGACAATATGATTGGTTAATATGTCCGAAAATTTGACCAATTATAGTCTGATTATAAGTGATTGGTCTACTGGACACAAATACCAGGAAAGAAAAAGAACATTCGAGATGCGTCTATTTTCTGTTTAAAAGCCTGTACTATAACGATTTAGCACTTTTCTTGTTCTGCGCCGGTAAATCTATGATGCCTGACCCAATGGTTTCCGAAGCCCAAAATGCTGATGCTGAAACTTTTGCTTTTCAAGCCGAGATCGCGCAGTTGATGAGCTTGATCATCAACACATTCTACTCGAATAAAGAAATTTTCCTCCGAGAATTGATCTCAAATGCCAGTGATGCTCTGGACAAGGTGCGGTACATGAGCCTAACCGATGCCTCCGTTTTGGATAGCGGCAAAGACTTGTGCATTAAACTGATTCCGGACAAACCGAATGGGACGCTCACTTTGATTGATACAGGGATCGGGATGACAAAAGCTGATTTGATCAATAATCTTGGTACAATCGCTCGTTCTGGCACGAAAGCATTCATGGAAGCACTGCAAGCTGGTGCTGACATTTCGATGATCGGTCAATTCGGTGTTGGTTTTTACTCTGCTTACCTGGTTGCTGATCACGTGCAGGTTGTGTCGAAACACAATGATGATGAGCAGTATGTGTGGGAGTCGTCTGCTGGTGGTTCGTTCAGGATTCACAGAGATACTGGTGAAAGCATTGGTCGTGGTACGAAAATTACTATCCATTTCAAGGAAGATCAGACTGAGTTTTTGGAGGAGCGTCGTATCAAGGAGATTGTAAAGAAGCATTCCCAGTTCATTGGTTATCCGATTCAGTTGTATTCTGAGAAAGAGCGTACGAAGGAGGTATCTGACGATGAGGAAGAATCGAAGGAGGAAGAGACTGAGTCGGGCGATAAGCCAAAGGTCGAAGATTTAGATGAAGACGAAGAGGATGATGAGGGTAACAAGGATAAGAAGAAGAAAAAGACAGTGACGGAGAAGTACACCGACGAAGAAGTGTTGAACAAGGTGAAGCCTTTGTGGACGCGTAACCCGGATGATATATCGCAAGAAGACTATAGTGTGTTTTACAAGCAGCTGAGCAATGACTGGGAGGATCACCTTGCAGTGAAGCACTTTTCTGTGGAAGGTCAGTTGGAGTTCCGTGCGATATTGTTTGTGCCAAAGCGTGCTCCGTTTGATTTGTTTGAGAATAAGCGGAAGCGGAACAATATTAAGCTTTACGTGCGTCGCGTGTTCATCACTGATAATTGCGAGGATTTGATTCCCGAGTATTTGAATTTCATCCGTGGTGTGGTTGACAGCGAGGATTTGCCGTTGAATATTAGCCGTGAGATGTTGCAGCAGAACAAGATTTTGAAAGTGATTCGTAAGAATTTGGTGAAAAAGTGTTTGGAATTGTTCGACGATATAATGGAGGACAATGAGAACTTCAAGAAGTTTTACGAGCAGTTTTCTAAGAACATCAAGCTTGGTATTCACGAGGACTCGTCGAACCGTAAGAAATTGTCTGAGTTCCTTCGCTATTATACCTCGTACAGTCCTGAGGAGGTGGTGAGTCTGAAGGATTACGTGTCGCATATGAAGGAGAATCAGAAGCAGATTTACTACATTACCGGTGAGACGAAAGAAGCTGTCGTGAATTCGTCATTCACCGAGGCGTTGACCAAGCGTGGTTTCCCTATTTTGTACATGCTTGACCCGGTTGACGAGTACGCAGTTAATCAATTGAAGGAGTATGACGGCAAGCAGCTGGTTTGCATCACGAAGGAAGGTTTGCAGCTTCCGGAGGATGAGGAAGAGAAGAAGCGTTTTGAGGAGGTGAAGGCTGCGTATGAACCGTTCTGCAAGCAGGTGAAGGATATTCTTGATAAGCGAGTCGAAAAGGTTGTTGTGTCGAATCGTCTGACCACTTCTCCATGTTGTATTGTGACTTCTGAGTTTGGATGGTCAGCTAATATGGAGCGGATCATGAAAGCTCAAGCGTTACGTGACACAAGCACGATGGGTTATATGGCTGCTAAGAAAATCCTTGAGTTGAATCCCGATCACAAGATAACGCAGAACTTGAAGAAGTTGATGGATGAAACAGAGTCTGGGAAGCTGACGAAAGATCTTATCCTGCTGTTGTACAGTACCGCGTTGTTGTCTTCTGGTTTTACGTTGGAGGATCCCAAAGTTCACTCGAATCAAATCCACAAGTTGATTTGCTTGTATTTGTCAATCTCAAACGAGGAGGAGCAGAAGGCGGACGTGACCGAGGCAGTTGTTGCTCCAGCCGAAGCCGGTGATGACGCAGGAATGGAAGAAGTTGATTAACTTTTTTATTACATTGTAACATAAATTTTGTTTACAATTATTCCGTTTTTGTTTTGGGTCGGGGCAGCCTTGAGCGATCGAAGAAGCTAAGCTGGGTGTCTGGTTGCTTTGCGTAAAAATTTTGTCTGATGGATATTCTAATGGATGGTCGTTAGCATCTATTGGAATAACCTATGGCTGGTCAAGCTGGTGCGTTTGTCTAAGTAAAGGGAAAATCTGAAACGGATGTTTCAGTTGCACTTGCGTTGTTTTCATTAATCTCCGCAAGTTGGGTGCGGCAAAAATTCTTTGTACGACTGCAGATTCGCTTTTTCATCTCCATCCACTGCTTCATCAAAGTACGAGTGATAATAGCGCAATGATAGTGAGAAATTGTTTTCGAGGTGCAACGCATGTTCGTTCACGACACCGAACATCATTTTCAAACAGCCGAGGTCATCGTACAACGTTTGTACGGTAATTTCTTCAAGTTTTTATATACATACCGCGAAATGCTCGCGAGATGAATTCGCGTAGATTGCTCTTGTTCATGAGACATCGAGCTATCGGATGGGACCCCCTTGAAGCTTGTTCGCCTAAGAAAAGCTTATTACGACTACTACGGTTCGGGTTAACGTCAGTCGTGAAGAATCTTGCGAATTTAACTTTGACACTGGTTAAACTAGGCTGTACGTTATCACCAATTCTGTTCAACTAGGTCGTCTACTGGATCATGAATCAGACACTAAGGGGTACAAAATCTCCGCCTAATAGTTGGTTGGAAACCTTACGCGATATGGCTGCTAACCGAAGTCAGCAGCTTTCCCTGTTCCATGTTGCTTAGCACTTTGTCGGGTTTCAGACCAGTGATTCATGATGATGATAACCAGGGATGTCAAGTTTCGACTGATAAGGCTGATGGCGACGTTGTTCTGGATGATGTTGAATTGCTACAGATGTTTTAGAAGCTTCGCTAATTTGTTCTCGTGATAAATGCTTCAAATCTAAGGCAATCTAGTTTAAAACCAAGCGACCAACGTTCACCAAACAAATGTCACCACGTATTCACCTTCCTCAGTTTTCAGTATGTTGCCCAATGGTCAAGCAAAAAATGAAGTCAAGGATTGATCGTGCGCCTATTGCGTTTTAACAGTAAAAAGGCCTCCTTTGGCACGGGCCTGGGATCAAGCTGAAACTAGCATACGTGTTTGCCATACAACGATACGTCATGTATTACTTTGTCGATGCGAGACTTGGCCGCGGAGGTCACAGGATATATGATCTTAAGAGGTGTTTGACCATTGATGCCTTAGGATAATCTTGGCGTCATATACACTGACAGGGTATCTAAGGCTGCGTTCGGGTGCGAGGTAGCGCACTACCTTCGCTCTCCTACACATTCAACGGCGAACATCGCAGTGGTTTCATCACGTCCTCCGAAAGACACATTCAGCGTTTAGTAAACTTATTTTGACCCTAAACCCATCCGTAATTGGCGTTGGCGTCAACCCGGTCAAGTCACAATGCTCTTCGGACGATTTCTGACTGGAAACCAGACACCACGGACGTGCATCGTTCTTGGGTAAACTTCATAGAAAAGCTGTGTGATGAAACAAACCTACATTCCAGTTTTGTGCCAAAGACAACTATAAAAACGATTTACCGTGACATTGAGAAGCCGTACAAAAAAGTGGATTAAGATACCCAACGATGCATGGAGAAAGTACGTCCAGAATCCTATGCCAGATAATTGGGAAACATCGTCTGTTGAGGAACAAGGTCAACTCTCTTATCACCCACGACAAGCAGTCTCATCAGGCAAGACTGCTGACCATAATGGAGCGGAACCCCAAAGTCCTGTACCAGATTGTTAACACTACATCAAAAATTAAGCCAGGAATCTCAGCACTACGCACACCTCATGGTCTAACGACGACTGCGTTCAAGGCTGCCGAAGTTCTTGCAGGTTACTACTGCAAATGTTTTAGTCCCAAGGAATCCGTGCATCTTACGCCGCATGCGATCGGCTTTTCCGACGAAATACTAAACGAAATCTCAATAAACAATGAGTGTGTAATGCTCACACTTCTTCGTTTGAATACGACAACGTCACCAGGAGCAGATGGAATCACTCCTTTTATCCTCAAACGATGTGCATCCTTATTGTGTGGTCCACTCAGCACATTATTCCAAATTTCCCTCGAAAATAGTACTGTTCCCGCGGAATGGAAATCTGGCATCATCACACCAATCTACAAGAGCGGGAATCGATCAGGCGATGCGAACTATAGACCAGTTACGTTGTAGCTAGTGATTTCTAAAGTGGTAGAGAGTTTAGTAGCCGAAAAGATCACACATCACCTCGAAACCAATAGACTGCTTGCGACTGAACAGCACGGTTTCAGGAAATATCACTCGTGTCTATCTAATCTCTTGTTCACCTTAAACGACTGGACTGAATGTGTGGACAATGGTTACTCCACCCACGCATGCTTTTTAGACATGTCAAAGGCTTTCGACCGCGTCAATCATAGTATTTTAATCCAGAAACTTGAATTGCATGGGATATCAGGAAAACCTCTTGCTTGGCTAGAAAACCGGAGTGTCCCAGGGTTCGGTACTCGGACCGATTTTGTTTTTGATCTACGCAAACGACATTCCCGAGCGTGTTAAATGCAAGGTTATGATATGTGCAGACGATATCAAGCTTTGGAGAAGCATACGTACAAATGTTGACTGTGAAATTTCGCAGAAGGATCTAAACACGTTGCACGATTGGTCTCTGAGAAGCAAACTACCCTTCAACTTCCAAAAGTGCAAAGTGTTAAACATTGGAAACACCGTGAATTACAACTACACTCTTAGGTCCCACCAACTCGTCTGGATAACTAAAGAGAAGGATTTGGGTTTTTGGACCTGTTCAAGTCTGAAGAGTTCACTGCAGTGCAAAGCGGTATACGAAAAGGCGTCACAAGTATCGGCGTTAATGAAACGAATTTTCGGCAGATTCACGAATCATTCGGTGCCCCGTATCATGAACACCTATCTGAGACCAGCGATGGAGTACGCTGTTCAAGCTTGGTCACCCTGGATTCAGAAAGACATCAATCTTCTGCAGCGTATTTACCACTGAACCACAAAGCTTGTATCCGGACTAGCTTTGAATTACTTCGAATTAGCTGCTAAACCATATGAATCAATCATTTCGACTTTCGCTATAGTCGACTAAGAGGTGACCTCATATTGATGTACAACATTATGCACGTTCCTAGCCATCCCTTGTCCAAACTTTTCACACACTCTCCACCCCGTGCCAGTCGGAAACATGAACCTACAGTGCTTATTCCCACTTCAAGACTGAGCGGTCGACGATATTCGTATGCTGTACGTGTAAGTTTCACATGGAACACCCTCCCCTCCACTGTTACACACTCAGCCAACCTGGATATTTTTAAAGCTAATTTGGACAAACACTTGAGAGACAACCCAAATTTTGATACGATTTACACTACATGAGTTTCTCTGTTCTTCTTTTTATTGTATATACCTCATAACTCCATCCTATGGTTATTGTTAAGCTAAATGCTTTTAGACCATTACAACGTTGAATCACTTTGAAAGTGATGACATGGCTGTCGATGCAATGTGATGTGGGAATTTTACTGGATGACAATCTGCAACGATTTCATCCCCGATTAACACGCACGGGGTGATGAGCTCCGAGACTTCAATGAAACCCGCTAATACATACGTGGAATAAGTCGCGCAGAATCAAAATCAATCGTTTGGTGTATGAATTATTTTGTACGATAGAAGAAAGTCTCTAATTTGTCGATTGATATGCTCCAACAAATTTAGATGGGTTATACTTTCTGAATATGACTTGTTTTGCACATCGAGCACTAGCTTCGTTGATCGATGATAGATTCACTGCATCAGGTTCATATCCTTCCGAAGCCACGGAGACCAGGCTTTCACAGCATATTCTAATACTGGAGTCGGTATGTATTCATGATTTGCAGAAACTGTTGGACATCATATCTGCCATGTTGCCGTTTGAGTGGACACGGAGTACGTGATGCTTTTATGTTGGACGTGTTTGTTTGGAATGAAGATTTCGAGTTTAAGCATACGCATAAACTAAATCCTTTTACTTTACAAGAATGTGTGGGTTCATTTTGTGAGTAAAGTCAATTTGCCCCTCCACATTCAATTTTTTACGTTGAATGGTAGTATGTACCTCCACTATAAATAGTTAAGTGCATCGAGATTTTTCGCAATAATATTATTCAGTGCTACGGGTAAAAATCTAAATCTTGATGTCGTTCACAAATAATTATATACTGCAGCGAACAGGGTCTGATAACTGATTGACGTAGACCAGAAAGAGAATTGGCATAAGCATAGAAAATTTATGGTTGAAAAACTACCGCAAATCCAGACATCCAGATCATTTTCTTCCAAGGTGTACTCCAGGCTTTTGTCGCCGAGCTTGTATGGATAGGAAAAGCCAAAGTCACGACCGATCTGAATGATCTTCGACTTTTGCATATTCAATAGCTCTGCCTAACTGAAAAGGCTACGGTGTGGACGTACAAATTTGTGCTGGCATACTTTTGGATCTTATTGTAATCCATGCAAATTGAATGTAACTAGTGATTTATCAAGAGCCGAAATTTCTGATTCAATTATGGAAAGACGCATGTTCGCTGTAGAGGGGAACCTTAAACAGCTTGAAAACACATTAGAGTCTTTCCAAACATGTACGTGTCAGAAAGCGCTGGAACCAGTTCTAAACGCTGTCCCTAACCACATTAACCGCAAGTCTTATAGGGAAACGCTAACTACTACGGAAACGCTGATTTCTTCAGAAATTGACTAAAGTCCCTTCCAACAGCTCGGTACGACCGATGAGTCTGCGAAACAGACCTGTAGTCAACTGAATGAAAGTGCTGAATTATCGAAGGATGTGCATAAGCTTAGACCGAAGAGTTTGAACACTAAACCCTCCCAAAAGACAAACAATGAAGATCTAACGGTTATGTGTAGTAATCTCGTTGAATCAACTTCGCCATCGCTAAAGCAACGCGAAGCAGATGAAAGGAAACACTCGAATGACCTTTGCATAAGATTACACATCACTTCCTCACCTGTGTCGCTGACGCGATTGTTTAGACCCTCGAACTCACGTCTTGCGAACACACCCAGGTTACCGCGTGTAGTGCTCATGTCCGTCCAAGATGTAGAAAATATGTTGCTCGCCTCATCCCTCTTAGTGGTAAACAAATCGGCTGAGAGAATATTTCCGAATATATAAACGACTTGCCAAATGTTTTGCAGTCGTCGGTGCTTATTTTCGCTGATGACGTAAAGCTTTGGCGCAAGGTAAACTCCACAGACGACACGCAGAACCTGCAACGGGATCTCGATATGATTTACACTTGGTCCATAGACAACGAAATGCCACTTAATGCCTTCAAATGCAGCCTATTGTCTCTCAAAAGCAAGTTGAGCAAAGAATATTATTTAGGTCGCACTGTTATTAAACCCGACTCCTCCGAAAATTATTTAGGCATGATTACCCAATCAGACTTAGGAAACTCAATGCAATGTCGACTGGCTGCCTGCAAAACCGAAAGCAACTTGGGTCTCCTTAGAAGAGTCATGGGTTCGTTGGACCCCATTATTGACTGCAAATTGTTGAATATGCTATACCGGCTTGGGATCCTTGTTTGGAAAAAGATATTCAGCTATTGGAAACTCCACAGCGCACAGTGACAAAACTAGTCCTGGGACTATCTAATTATTCATACGAAATGAGACTTAAAATATTGAATTTGCATTCGGCTCAATACAGACGGAAACGAGGAGCACTAATGTTCATTTGGACAGTGCTTAATCAAACAAATCACCCTCGCAATCGTTAGTTTCATCTTTCGCATAACACACATCTGCGAGGTCACCAATCGAAACTTTACCAACAACATAGCAGTTTGAACTGCCGCAAATATGCATTTTCCGTTCGCAATGTGCAATTGTGGAACAGTTTACCTACTCACGTGGTACAATCTGGAACCGTTTACGTTTTCAAGAAGTAGAAGACAAGAAGAAGACAAGTATGTTTTTCACGTTTGACAATAATCTAGATTCAAGATTTATGGTTGAAAAAAGCAACTTGCTGTACAGTACCATAGGATATACGTATACAAAATTAAAAAAATCATTAGTTGTATGGTCATATTCATGTTCAAGTTCAAGGTAATTCAAGGTTTTTAATGGTCTAAAAAGAAACATGCTTAACAACAACCATAGGATGGTAAAAATTAAAATTTAAGTGTATAAACAATATAAGGAAATAGATTAAACAGAATATAAATCTTCTGGAAACGAATAATGCAATAAAAATTCGTCTAATTTCGTTTTAAATTCATGCAAGCTAGTGGAGTGTGCAACGGTTGAAGGTAAACTGTTCCAAGTAAAACAGACACGGACAGAGTAAAAATACCTTCTTCAGTTCAGGCGGGAATGGGGTACGACCAGCACATATTCCTGGGTCCAATAATTTCTCGTATCCCTTCGCGTGAATAAATCATGTAAGGGATGGTTCGGGGAAAGGAATGTTTCGTAAAGTAAAATAAGGTCTCCTCTGATTCGTCGATAGGGAAAGTCGAACCGATTCAGTTGAGCTATCCTTTCTTTATATGGTTTGTTTCGGATGTTGAGAACTAGTTTTATTGAGCGCATTGCTTTCAAGAGTTTTTCGTTATGCGCATCCAATGATGATGGTGAACGGTCAACTACACCAACGCTGCAACTGTCGCCTGATTCGAGCTTCTAGTTACACAATATACTCTCTTCCAGATCGAGATCAGTGTCTGTAACTACCGTATTGTATAAACCTTCGTGGTGGTAAACAGAAACTCCACTACCTGTTCTTAAGCGGTCTCTCAGAAACAGAATGATGTTTGGAATAAAGAGCTCGCGATCGCTCACGTGAGGTTGGAACCATGTCTCAGTTATTGCTATGACGTCGAGTGAGTGCTGATTACAGAGATCCTTCATTTCAGCTAGTTTGTTTACCAGTCATTGTGCGTTTGTATATAGGCAATTGATTGTGATTTTCGTATATTTTTGAATGTGTTCGTGTTCGAGTAAGGCCATTGGGATTTAGCAAGTGTTTAAGGGGATGGTTTTCTGTATGCAGGATTATGATTGTCAGCATGAGATCTCCCTGTATCTGTCTTTGGGTAAAATCGTGTAGATTCAGTTTTAACATTCGCTCTTTCAAAGGCAAATTTCTGAACCCGGAAACCAACTTTGTCGCACAATGTTAAATCGTCGAGTAGTTCGATATCCTTCCTCAGCCATGGTGCCCAGGCTTGGATGGAATATTCCATAACAGGACGTATATACGTATTACTTACTTTTTACTTTTGTGAGGCTGGCTCCACGTGTGGATTAGCCGGCTTCATTGATGTC
>JACCGJ010021417.1:0-19958 GCA_013407085.1 Atriophallophorus winterbourni | reverse complement strand
GATATATTATGTCAAGCGAGAAATATATCTTTTTTCATCCACGGAGTCCATGCTTGCGATGCATGTTCCATTGTGGGAATTAAGTAGGTCTTCATGATGCTTGGCAACGTTACAGGCGTAAAGGTTCTGAAGATCTGTCGAAGCATACCTAGAAGCTTTGAAGCACGCTTGTAAATGACCTCACAATGCACGCTGTTCTTTAAGCTGCCACATATCCAGACTCCAAGATCCTTCTCCGATTCGGTCCAGCTCAAAATCGTCTGCCCAAAGTGATATTCGTACTAAAAGGGCTTACCGATTTGTAGAAACTTGCCTTTTTGAAAATTGAACGGCAGTTTATTTCTAACTGACCATGCGTATAGTGCATCTAAATCACTTTGTAGTTTTACGCAGTCTGCAGTTGATTTTATTCGCATCCAAAGTTTAACATCATCCGCAAATAGAACTACCTTGCAAAAAGAACTACCTTGTAACCATTATGTTACATCCGGCAGAAGTCACCAAAATCGTACACTGGTGACTTATGCCGGATGTAACCAATTGGTTACATTTTGCTATTTTCTCAATTATGTGAATATCACATACTTTTTATATTATTTGTGTTATTTCACCCCTGGGCAACTCGTTTCCGAAGAAAAAATATTTTATTTCTGGTTAGAAAATAATTCAGGCATGAAAGGGTTAAATGTACTTTTTGCGGGTTCGTCATGTGACGAGAATTTAACTGATGATTGCGTGAGGGTTGTCAACGATGAGAAACACCCATCCGTTTGTTTTGTTTGTACAAGCTGTAGACATTCGAATAAAGACGTCCGCCATAAAACTAATGACTTGACTGTAGGGAAAGACCTTAATCAAATGGAGAGTAGACTGGCACACCTGGAAAACCAGTTTGCCAAAATGAGAAATTCAATAGAGCTTCTGATGAAATCGACAACAAAGGATCCGAAACACTCAAATTCATCTTTAAACACTACTAGTGCCCCTAAATGTTGCGAAATACTGCTACAAGACACCAAAGAGATGGATACAACGGCGTCAAAACTAAAGCCATCCTTCTCTAGTGTTGTGTTTAAAAAACCATCTTCAAAACGGGTTTCGCGACGCATTATCTGTACCAAAGTACCAGAGGCAACTGAGACACTATTCTCGAATAGACAGCAGCACGATTCAACCAAATGGTCGGAACTGTGCACTAGGATGAGTTTAAAAACAATCAATCCGGTTTCAATGACTCGCTTGACTCGTGCTCCCAATGTGCCGCACCAAGATAAACCAAGATTGCTCAAGGTAGTGTTGCAAAGTGAAAAAGAACTAGAAGATATACTCTTATCTGAATACTTGTTACGAGACGGAGAAGAAAACACAACACCCATCTTTGTTGATATACCCTGGTCAGAATGGGCAAAATCGGCAGTAAATAGGAACACTGGGAAAGTCGTAGTCGACAGTCGTAGTCTTATAATCCTGAACGTACTTGAAGCTGCTGATAGTCCAGATACAAAGTGTAACTTCAACCACGATATAAAACAATGGAAATTTATAAGTGACGCTATCCAAACGAATAAGACGACTGTTATCAATACCTTTAGGATCCCAACATCACTAAAATACGAAGGTAACGCTCCGCGCCCTCTAAAACAGACTCTGTTGACAGACAGTATGGCTGATGCCGTTCTTAAAAATTTGAAGCAATTTCGATACAAATTGCCCCGAGAGATTAAAATTATTCCTAGACACCTCAAAACCACTGACAACAAGGATCACACCGAAAGTCTAAATACTGAGCAGAGTGAAAAATCCAAACCTGGAGAAAAAAGAATTCGGCCGACTCAACCGCAGTCGGCGAAGAAAATTTCCTACCCACCGACTCAGGCCGAGCCGTCCCAATAATTTTATCTCATGAACCGTCTTTGCTGTCAACATCGACTGTTAAATTTTTGTATACGAAAGCCCTATGCTTGAAAAACAAACTACACGAACTGACTGAACTAACTACCACACACTCACCAGACGTGATTGCCGTAACTGAGACATGGTTTCATCCAACTTTAACATACAATGAAGTTGCCATTGAAGGTGTGTCTCTACTTCGTCGCGATCGCCTGACTCGAGGAGGTGGTGTTGCGCTTCTTGTGATCGGAGGCTTCAAACTGCCGAACTTTAAGGGAAATTCAGATCACCCAGAAAATTCCTTAAATGCTTTATATCAACAGTTGCTGGAAGAAATTCCACTCTACAACCATATTTTCAACAATACCCGATTTCGTGGTACTGATGCGCCGTCTATCTTGGACTTGATACTGACAAATGAAGAGCACGTGATTGAAAGTCTCACTTGTGAAGCTGCGTTAGGACTCACTGACCACTTAGTTATTACGTTTGATTATATTTGCCAGGCAATCAGAACAAGTGACATCAACAAGGTGATTAGAAAAATTGAATTTTGCCAACTTAAAACTGCTCTTAAGAACGCCACAGGCCCGGGTCTTGAGTCCGACAACGTGCACGATCAGTGGCAGTGGATGATAAACGAACATAAATTTGCCGTTGAAATGCACTCTCATCTTGTTCCAAAGGTGCAAAAATGGATATGCATTTAAGCTGAGTAGCCGAACACGAAAATGGTTGACCTTGCGAAATGCTGCATGGCGGGCTCATCAACATGATACCACTGTTGAGAGTTGGGAGACATTCCGTTTGCTGAGAAATAAGGTAAACAAACTTGTTGTTCATGACAAACTGAATTATCAAAATCATTTACTCCACAAAATGGAATCAAACCCCAAAATTCTTTACCAGATCATAAATAACCGGTCAAGGGTGAAACCAGGAGTTGCCGCTCTATTGTCCCTATTGATTCTTGAGATATTTTATATTTTTTATATGTTCCATGTCATCCTATGGTTATTGTTAAGCTTAATGCTTTTTCTACCATACAATTTTCTGAGTTCTGAGTCCTAAAGACACGTGATGGAACGACAACCACAGCATCGCAATCGGCCGAAGTTCTAGTCCATGTCTTCTCCACTGTCTTCAGCCCACGAAACACCGTTACCTGTCCCTTAACTCCCGTTATCTCACCCGACCTGACATTCGGACTTTGTGCTAAACCCATTTATTTGCGAATTTGAGGATAATTCCGCGAAACCGGTCGTGTGCTTCCGTCCTGCTTTCCGAACGTCATATACTACTTAGTAATAAAAAATCTGACTTTAAACAAAAACTACAATCATGCTGTTATTGGAATGTTGCAAAAATATTCCAAACAGTTACCAATGCTACATTGCACCAACTTTGGAACCTAGATATATATCTGAGACGACGTGCCGTGCGGTCGCATTATTTTGAGCTCCTGATTATCAGGATATACTGTTCTTAAACTTACTCTTACGTGGATATATTATACGTTGTTGGACTCCTCTCGAAGTCAGCTTTCTGGATATACCACTCTCGTAGCGGTATTCGATAATACGAGCAAATTGGGATTCATCGTGATTTTCCCATATTGGATTTACGCGTGCAACTCTGTTAATACTCTTCAAGTCCTCAAAGGGATTAACGTCATTCAAAAGATCTTATTCTTTGCCGTCGACTGGTCCTACTTTCAACATCGTGCGATCAACTACTGAAGAGTATCACCGGATTAAATTCTGATTTCGCTCTTTTTCGTGAACACTGAAATTTTTGTCGCGCACACAATATTCATCATCGATCGCTCGACCGAGCCAATGCTTGTGCACAAACCACTGAACAGTGCTGCTCATAACCCTGACCGGATGACCCCGAAACGAAAACAAAGCGCACCGGGCTGCATGTGTGCGGTTTGCCGAAAGTCGGTAAGTCCTAAGGCAAAGCCTGTCACGTGTTACGATTGTTTGTCGAAAGTTCATGCTAAATGCGACAAATCGCTGACCTCGGATTTAGTATCGATTATTAATGGAGATAATTGCCCTGGTGTTTGTTATGTGTGTCTGGTTTGCAAGGCAAAATCAACACCGTCAGCCTCGGCGACGAAAACCCCTGAATATGATATTGAGACGCGTCTTAATGGAATGGAATCCAGTATACACAAACTAAATGAACTGATAATAAACGTCATAAAGACACCGTCGTTACCCGACTTAGAGGTTACTGCCGAAGAGCCGGTAGATAATCCATCATACTCGAGGCCAACATTTGCCCAGATTACCGCGCAGATGGTGACTAAAACGGAGAGGCGTTCGATGGGATCAGTGACTCCTCGACTTAACGGAAACGAAAAAGGACTCAAAAAAACCACTGCTACTAAAATGACTGACTCACATTATAAAACAAAATCCGCGGGTGTAAACCTAAGCGTTATATGTACAAACGTGACCGAGTCGCAGGAAACGCTGTTTGAAGCTAAGCAAAAACATGACTTAGCTGAGTGGTATAAACTCTGCAGTCAGATGAGAATGGCCGCAGTTACTCTTTCATCAATAGTTCGATTAAACCGCCACCTGAATTCTCCTCACAAGGATGATCCTCGCCTTTTAAGAATAACGTTGCAATCTGCGGAGGACGTGGAAAACGTACTATTAAATGCTTACATTCTTAGATGTGTTCCAGAGGCTACATGTCGTATCCATGCAGACTTACCATGGTGGGAGCGAAAGTCGTCGCAGAAATCTCGTGGAGAATGTAATCCGAGAAGTATTGTAATTCCGGAAGATGCTGCTGACGTACCTTCTCAAGAAAAGTCTGAGCACGACCACAAACAATGGAAATATCTAGCCGAAACAATTGGTATTAAAAATGCCATACTTGTGAATGCTTTTAGGATACCGCGGTCTGCCAACTATAAAGGGCAAGGTCCTAGCCCTTTAAAGCTAACCTTCTTCACAACCGAAATGACGGATACTATCAAACGTGAATGGGAAGCTAATAGAAAAAACTTACCACAAAACGTCATGTTGAGCTTGCCCAGGGTAATAGCCGAAAGCAAGCAAACGGATAGCACCGACCCACAAACGCCTAGTGATGAGGTTCAACCTGAATGTCAAGCGATAGCTCAAGACGTGAGACTAAGTGTGCCCAAACGTGTTCCCTCACTGAAACCCAGAGAACCATCGCAACCACAGCCTGATTGCAATCTTGTTATTGACAGTTCAAATGTTACCCAAAAAAACGAAAAGGGTCCGGCTCATCGCGAGTCGGACCAATAGCTACAGTACACGATTCGACATTGTGTAAGACAAATATGATCAGGTGCATATATACAAATGCTCAGTGTTTAACTAAAAAATTAGCTGAACTATGTGAGCTTTGTGATAGATTCGATTTGGTTGCAGTTACAGAGACTTGGTTCCAGCCCTGCATGACTGATGCTGAGCTTTTGATTCCGAAAATGATACTACTTCGTCGCGATCGTGATCGAAGATCCGGTGGTGGAGTTGCAGTCTACTATCACGAACGTTTATCGCAGTGTAACGTCATCGATCATCCTGACCTCAGCCTTCCTGATACGATGTGGTGTTCAGTGAAGCTAGTCAATGGAGATGAATGTACGATCGGCATCATTTACCGCTCGCCATCATCTGAAAGCTCATACAATGATAAGCTCATCGAATCATTGCAACACATCACAAGATGCCAGACTATGCAATTGCTAATCATTGGCGATTTTAATCTCCCGCATCTGTTTTCGAGAGGTGAGCACTCCCTGCATTCGTTTGAACATAAATTCAAGGAGGTTATAGAATTTGCTTCACTACACAATCACGTTAAACAGCCAACTCGCTGGCGGGGTCTTGACCAACCTTCAACCCTTGACCTTGTCTTAACGCCTGAGGCAACCGCAGTAGAGGGTATACAATACCTGGCACCACTGGGGAAGAGTGATCATGTTGTGTTTTTGTTTGATTATGTATGTAGTGCGGAACGATTGTGTGAACAGACGAAAGTCATAAGGAAATACAATTTGAATCCTTAAATATCAGTCTCCGGGATGCACACACTCATGAGTTTGATTCAATGGATCCCGGCTCATATTACAATTCGTTTCTAAATTATCTCAATTCGAAGATTTACGAAAACTCGATTTTTGTACCACACAAATGCAGCTACAACAACCAGTTTGTTATTCGGAGTAGAACGAAGAAATGGTTAGCTGTTAAGCGAGAGTCTTGGGTAACTCATAAGAAGTTTGGTACGGAAGAAACTTGGAAACGATTTTGTAAGATACGGAATCAAGTCACTACTCTTGTAAGAGAAGATCGCATGCAATTCCAATGGAACTTGCTTAAGAGAATGGAAAAGAATCCTAAGCTTCTCTACAAGATAGTAAATGAACGATCAAAGATCAATATTCAAGATTCAAGATTTTATGGTTGAAAAAGCAATTACTTTACAATAACCATGTAGTTGAACTATAGGTACAAGTGTATATGTGTGTAGAAAAATGTCAAAATCAAAATAATTCTGGTAACGATAGATTATAAATAGTTCGGGGCATAATTTGGATTGGCTCTCAGGAAATCGTCTAGTTTTAATTTAAATATAGAAAAAGTGTTCGAGCTTACCAAATCGGCTGGCAGGGAATTCCAGGCGAAACAAATACGCACAGAATAAAAATACCTGCGGCAGTTCTGATTGGAGTGGGGTATTTCCAACTTGCAGTTGTGACCGCGGTTGTTGCTGGATGTTCGTCGGTGAAATAGTTTATCCAAAGGGTGGGAAACACTGTTAAGGATTTTGAATGTGAGGAGGAGGTCGGCTCGCAGTCTCCTTTGTGCAAACGTCGTCAGCTTCAGTTTACTTAGCCGGTCAGCGAATGGTAGGTTTTCGAGCCCAATGACCAGCTTTGAGGCTCTGTGGTGTATGCGATCCAATAGTGAAATGTCTTTTTGAGGCCATGGAGTCCAGGCTTGTGAAGCGTAATCAGTAAGCGGGTGTATGTACGTGTTCATCATCAGAGAAAAACATCTCTGGGAAAAACGTCCGAATATCCGCCTTAACACACCGAGCATCCGAGACGCGCGTTTGTAAAAGGCTTCGCATTGTAGACCATTTTTCAGGCTACCGCAAATCCAGACACCCAGGTCTTTTTCTTGTTTGGTGTACTCCAGGATATTGTTGCCAAGCTTGTATGAATGAGAAAAGCTTAGCACACGACCGATGTGCATGATTTGAGACTTCTGCATGTTTAGCGGTAGGTTATTTTCAGATAACCACATTTGCACAGCATCCAAGTCACTTTGAAGCACACTGCAATCCTCGGCAGTGCTGATTTTTTCCATATTTTTATGTCATCTGCGAACAGAACCATCTTACTGCCGCGTGGTGTTGGCAGGTCATTCATATAGATCAGAAACAGTATCGGTCCGAGCACGGAACCCTGTGGAACACCGCTAGTGACGTCGATTTCCTTCGATAGTATACCGTCAACTCGAACCCGTATATGTCTTTTGCTGAGATAGTCTCGCAGCAAGTCATACAGTCCTCCAGCAATACCGTGTTTCTTTAGCTTGTTCAGCAGTAAGTTGTGATCAACTCTGTCAAAAGCTTTAGAAATGTCTAAGTAGCATGCATGAATACTGCCTCTGGCGTCCACTACACTAGTCCAGTCGTCCAAACATGTCAGCAAATTAGTTAGACAAGAGCGGTTTCTGCGAAATCCGTGCTGGGCAATTGTCAAGAGTCCGTTCGATTCCAGTTGGCGCACTACTTCTGCAGTGATTATGCGCTCAAAAACCTTCGAAACCGAAGACAGCAATGTCACAGGCCTGTAATTTTTACTTCAGAACGGCATCCACTTTTGTAAATTGGTGTAATTATTCCCAGCTTCCAATCAATTGGTACCATTCCGACTTGAAGCAATTCGCTAAACAGACGAGATAAAGGTCACGAGAGCTGCGCATGACAGCTTTTGAGGAGCTTCGGTGAAATTTCGTCTGGTCCCGAAGATTTCTTTGCGTTTAACTTTCTTAAGTGCTGCGCAACCACCATCGGAGTAATTATTATTTCACTCAGAGTGGGACGATCATATCGAATGCTTGGTTCCTGTTCGTGCTCTGCGGATTTCGGTGCAAATACTCCAGCATAAAAGTCTGCTAACAAATCAGCGGTTTGTTCAACGGATTCTGTGAAGCCGGACGAAGTTTTCAGGGCAACGACTCCTGGTTTAATATTTGTTCTATCGTTTACAAGTCTATACAAGAGCTTCGGATTCTGGTGCATCTGAGTAATCAATTTCGATTGGAACTCTTGTTTATCATCTCGAATTAAGCTGATAACTTTGTTTCTCAGTCGTGTAAATTGTGCCAAAGAATCAGCTGTGTTGGTAGCCTTGTGAAACTCCCACGCTACTGCCCTTTGTTTCATCCACTTTTTGGTCCTGCTACGTAGCTTAAATTTGTTACGTCGAGAATTTTTCTTCGGGACGAGTTTTGAATGTTTCTCTAATATAAGTTTCAGGTGTTGTAGGAGAGAGCGCCAATGACTGTCTGAATCGGAATAATCCAACTGTATGAGACGAATGCTTTGAAGCTCTGCACAAAGGGTACGGTAGTTTACCTTTCTGAAGCATTTCATTCCGTCAAATTTGCGCCTAGCACTACAAACGTAGTAGAATTCTAGGACAACGTGGTCGCTCCGTCCGATCGGTGGTTTATAGATGATAGTTTCTACAGCGGTAGGATCAGATGTGAGTATCAAGTCCAAGGTAGACGGCCTGTCAGCTCCCCTCATACGAGTAAATCCTTTAACGTGGTTATAGAGGGGTGTGTAATCCAAGACTGCTCGAAGTTCGTGTTCAAATGTCTCTGGTGGATGATCATCACGGTTATATAGCTGAGGAAGGTTGAAGTCTCCCATTACCAAAATTTGAGTGTTATATCGCGTTGTTACATATTGCAAAGCAGTAATCAGTTTATTGTTCAGGTCGAGGTTCGAGGTTGGAGAACGGTAAATCACTCCAATAACGCACTGGTCACCAGAAGTAAGAGTTATAGAACACCAAAGCGTGTCGGGTATATCCAGATTTTGGTCATTCATAACTCTGCAAATAAATGATTGTTTTCAGTAGAGTGCTGCTCCTCCGCCATCACTCAAACGGTCACGTCGAAATAAAGTCATGCTTGGTAAAGAGAGTTCTAGATCAGAAAACGAGGTAGTGAACCACGTTTCTGTTATGGCAACTATGTCTGGGTTCGTTCCATCACAAATCTCGGAGAGTTCGTGCAGCTTATTGATCAGGCTGTTTGCGTTCGTATAGATGCACTTAATTGTGTTTTTTATGAGTAATGACGGGGTGTAAGCTGTTTGGTTTAGCAGTTTGCTAGAGAGACTTTGTCTGTTTGTATATAAACAATCAATAAAGTTTGTAGTGTTCGTATCACGAGAGGTTATTGGGGTCCGACTCTGTCAGAGTCGGAATGCTCACGTTTTTTTGAAGTGGCGCATGAGGTTCCAATTGAACTGTGACACTTGGCGTAGGTTGATCAGTACTATCTGTTTGCTGAATTTCGGTTTTGATCCTGGGCAAGCTTAACTTTAAGTTTGGGGGTAGGTTTTTTCTATTAGCTTTCCATTCACTTTTGATAGTATCAGTCATATCGGTTGTGAAGAAGGTTAGCTTTAAAGGGCTAGGACCTTGCCCTTTATAGTTGGCAGATCGCGGTATCCTAAAAGCATCCACAAGTACGGTATTTTTAATACCAATTGTTTCGGCTAGATATTTCCACTGTTTGTGGTCGTGCTCAGACTTTTCTTGAGAAGATACGTCAGCAGCATCTTCTGGAACACCAAGAATTACAATACTTCTTGGATTACGTTCTTCACGAGATTTCTGCGACGACTTTCGCTCCCACCATGGTAGGTCTGCATGGATACGACATTTAGTCTCTGGAACACCTCCAAGAATGTAAGCATTTAAGAGTACGTTTTCCACGTCCTCCGCAGATTGCAGAGTTATTCTTAGAAGGCGAGGATCATGCGTATGAGGAGAAATCAGGTGGCGATTTAATCGAACTATTGATGAGGGTGTAACCGCGGCCAATCTCATCTGACTGCAGACTTTAAACCACTCAGCTAAGTCATGTTTTTGCTTAGCTTCAAACAGCGTTTCCTGCGGCTCGGTCACGTTTTTACATATAACGCTTAGGTTTACACCCGCGGACTTTATTTTATAATTTGACTCAGTCATTTTAGTAGTGGATTTTTTGAGTCTTTTCTCGGTTCCGTTGTGTCGAGGAGTCACTGATCCCAACGAACGCTTCCCCGTTTTAGTCGCCATATGCGCGGTTATCTGGGCAAATGTTGGCCTGCTCGAGTATGATGTATTATCTACCGGCTCTTCGGCAGGAACCTCTAAGTCGGGTAACGACGGTGCTTTTATGACTTTTATTATCAGTTCATTCAGTTTTTTTTAAACTGGATTCCGTTCCATTTAGACGGGTCTCAATATCATATTCAGGGGTTTTCGCCACCGAGGCTGTCGGTGTTGATTTGGCCTTGCAAAGCAGACAAACATAACAGACACCAGGATAGTCATCTCCATTAATAATCGATACTAAATCCGAAGTCAGCGATTTGTCACATTTCGCATGCACTTTCAACAAACAGGCAGTTAACACGTGACACAGACATCCCCATTAGGAACCTACCGACTTTCGAGCAAACCGTGCACAGGATTGACCCATGGATGGATTGACCAACACTGCCCAAGATACCGCCGACGCATTAGCAACGTTTTACTCATTTGTCTTCAATCCCAAGCGTTGTATACCATATCAACTTTCATCAAGTTCACCACATTTCGAATTATTAAGTGAAATGACTATCAAAGAATACATGGTTGGGCGGGAACTTTGTCGACTAAACGAAAAGAAGTCCCCTGGCGCAGACAAAATTACCCCCGCCGTACTTCGCAGGTGTCGCGTTGCTTTGACTGCTCCTCTCACTCGCATATTCAATCTCAGCTTAAATGAAGGAAAAATACCACCGCAATAGAAAGCAGGGATGATAACTCCTATTTATAAAGGCGGTAGTCGTTCAGACACAGCAAACTATAGACCGGTAACGTTACTTCCGGTGATCTCCAAATTAATGGAACGCATTGTGACTGCGCGCATTAGAGAACATTTTGAAAACCAAAACATTTTGACCGCAGCACAACACGGTTTTCGAAGAGGTCGTTGCTGTTTATCTAACCTTCTTACCACGTTCGAGGATTGGACCAAGGCACTAGACGAAGGTGAGGCTGTACATGCTTGCTACATCGATATATCCAAAGCTTTCGATAGAGTCAACCATGACATCCTAATTAAAAAGCTCGAATCCTATGGAATAACGGGAATATTGCTGAATTGGATAAGGGACTATCTTACTGATAGACACGTCCAAGTTCGCGTTGGCAGCACCTTATCTAGAAGAATAGACGTCACGAGTGGAGTTCCGCAAGGCTCGGTGCTTGGACCTATTCTATTCTTGGTGTATATGAACGAAATAGTAGAGGATATTGGATGCAACTTCTTACTACTTGCCGATGATATTAAAATATGGAAACGTGTCAGGTCTGTTAATGACTGTATGGCATTACAACGGGATCTAAGCATCTTATTTCGTTGGTCCCAGTTAAATGAGTTACCATTTAACCCTGCGAAATGTAAAATGCTGCAGCTTGGGAAAGCTCTGCACCACACGTATCAGCTTGGCACGCAAGATCTCGTCTGGACCACAGCAGAAAAAGATCTGGGTATCTGGGTTTCGTTTAACCTGAAGCCGGGACAGCATTGCCGGATGGTGTACAATAAAGCTTGCCGTATCTTGAGTCTTCTCAAAAGAATATTCCGGAATTTTACGACCGAAACCCTACCCCGGGTAATTAACACGTATATACGTCATGTTATGGAATATTCCATCCAAGGCTGGGCACCATGGCTGAGGAAGGATATCGAACTACTCGACAGGATTTATCATCGTGCTACAAAGTTGGTCTCCCGGTACAGAAATTCGCCTTTCACAGAGCGAATGTTAATACCGAACCTACGCGATTTTACTCAACGGCAGATACGTAGTGACCTTATGTTGACCTTCAAAATCCTGCATTCTGTAAACCATCCCCTTAAACAATTGCTAAAACCCAATGACCTTGCTCGAACACGAATACATTCAAAGGCTTTAAGCATTTCGCATTCTCGATTGGATATACGTCGTAATTTTTTCTCTGTAAGAATTTGTTTCACTTGGAACTATTTGCCTGAAAAAATCACACGATCAGAATCTGTTGAGGTTTTCGCTTTCAAACTCGATGAGTTTATGACGAACCATGCGGTATTCGAAATTCCCTATTGATTTTTGAGATATTCAATATTTTTAATATATTTTTTATATGTTCCATATACCTTGTCATCCTATGGTTATTAATAAGCTTAATGGTTCTTCCGCCAGCGGTCGAGGTAATTCAAGGTTTTCTATGGTCTAAAAAGCAACAAGCTAAACAACAAGCACAAGAAGGTTAAATTTGAAATTTGAGTATATAAGCAACATAAGGAAGTAAATTAAACTGCATATAAGTGTTCTGGAATCTCATAATGCAATAAAAATTCGTCTAATTACGCTTCATGCAAGCTAGTGGAATGAGCAACGGTTGAAGGTATGCTGCCTCAAGTAAAACAGACGCGGACAGAGCAAATATACCTTCTACAATTCAGGTGGGATTGGGGTAGGACCAGCACGTTTCCATGAGTCCGATAATTTCTCGTATCCCTTTGCGTGAATAAATCATGTAAGGGGTGGTTCGGGGTATGGAATCTTTTGTAAAGTAAGATTAGGTCTCCCCTGATTCGTCGATAAGGAAAGTCAAACAGATTTAGTTGAGATATCCTATCTTTATATGGTTTGTTTCGGATGATGCGAACTAGTTTTGTTGAACGGTGATAGATTCGCTACATGAGTTCCACATCCCTCTTGAGCCACGGAGACCATGACTGCACAACGTATTCAAAGACTGGTCTCAAGTATGTATCCATGATCCACGAGAATATCTTGGGCGAAATTTTCCCAAATACCCGTTTGAGTACATTTAGAACACGTGTTGCATTTTTAAAGGCAGTGTTAGTTTGAAGTGATGTTTTTAAACTGGAACCTATCCAGACAACCAAATCATTTTCTTCACTGCAATTTTCAAGGTCATGCTAACCTATATCATATGTGAACTTTACTCGATTCCCCACATTCATGATCCTGTATTTGATGAAGTTAAACGGCAGTTTACTCATAGATGGTATGCAGGTAAAAAGCTAGCATTTACAAGACCCACATCAATGTACATAGGGACGAATGGTGAAAATATATCGAAATATTGTTAGATTATTGTCAAAGTGGAACACATACTTGTCCATGTGGATATCTGGTGATTACTTGAAAACGCCAATGGTTTCAGATTTTACTACATGAGTAGGTAAACTGTTCCACAATTGCACATTGTGAACGGAAAATGCATATTTGCGGCAGTTCAACCTGCTGTGCTGTTGGTAGAGTTTCGATTGGTGAACTTGCAGATGTGTGTTATGGGAAATGTGAAACAAACGACCGCAAGGATGATTTGTTTGATTAAGCAAGGTCCAAAAGTATATTAGTGCTCTTCGATTCCGTCTGTATTGAGCCGAATGCAAATTCTATATTTAAAGTCTTATTTCGTATGGATAAAAACTCCACCAAGGACGATCGCAAGACCGTCTGACAAAGGAGGAGGGTTGGGCTTACGGCAAGCAACCTTATTCTGTAAAACCACATTGCTACGAAAATTATACTTATCAATGGCGACAGGACTGACGCGAACGTTAGAAAAGGATGGAGATGTGAGCAGAAAGTAAGTTTCCAGCCCGATTACCGATCTTCTTGCGCTGAAAAAAACAATAAAACTTGGTTACTGGAACGTTTGAACGCTGTATCAAGATGGCAAGCTGGCTCAAGCCATACAAGAGCTCAACAAGTATTAGCTCAGTATTCTTGGAATGTCCGAGTTGAGATGGACCGGCTCTGGACAGCGAAAGCTAGATAGCAGTGAGACAATTATTTGGTCAGGAAGGGAAGTTAACCTCCATCAGGGTGGAGTCCCTGTGCTTGCAAGACGAAAGACCAGCAGTAAGATCATGCAATGGAAGTGTGTAAAAAAGCGACTCCTATATGAAAGACTAAACTCGAGCTTTTGCGAACTCTCGATTGTGATAGCATACGCTCCAACAGAAGATGCAGCCCAAAAGCAGAAATACAGGTCTTACGAGGCCATACAATCAGTATTGAGAGTCATCCCGAAGCACGACCTACTGGTGGCAATGAGAGATTTTAAAGCTAGAACCGGAACTGTAAATACGGGCAGGACGCGTACCATGGAAGTGCAAGGTGTTGGCCAACAGAATAACGATGGGGTGTGGCTATTTACTTCTGCGAAGAGAACGATCTTGTCGTTTGAGGCACCCTATTCCCCACAAAAATATCCATAAATGAACTGGTCTTCTCCTGACGGCAGAACAGAAAGTCAACTTGATCACATGATGATAAAAGGTAAATGAAGGCGCTTGTTACAAGATGTGGGGGTCATGCGTGGTGCCGATATTGGTAGCGACCATTTCCTGGTTGTGGGAAAGATTTGTGTGCAACTGAGAAGGGCAAATATCAGAATTGTGCGTAGCCCACGGTTGAGTGTGAATAAGCTGAGCGATGACGCCACGAGGAAAGCTTTTGGCAACATCCTGAGAGAGGAAAACATCGCTCGGCCCAAGGATTCAATGACGATTGATGTTTTCAACCGCACACCAAAAACCGTCAGAGAAAAGGTCCTCGAGTCCAGACAGAAGGGCAAAGCCTAGTGGATCTCTTCGAAAACCTGAGAGAAGAGAAAAAAGACGTAAAGAGACACATGCTGAGTAAGAAACCGTCTAACAAAAGGAATGTCATCACTGAAGAGTATAGAATAAAAGATGAAGGTTAAAAAATCAGTGAGGAAGGACAAAAGACCTGACACAACAAGCAGAAGAAGTGGGCCGAATGAATGATTTGAGAACGTTATATCCCAATAATCGAAAGCTGTGCAATCGCAGTCAGACAAGCAAGCAACATGTGAGGACCCAGGCTGAAAATGTAATAACTGATGCGAAAGAAGATTTAGCCTGATGGCGAGAACATGTTGTGCTCATTATAAACCGCCTACCGCCATAAACCAACATCGATATACATGGGGCAGCTACAGACCTCGACGTCAACACAGCCCCCATCAGCCTCCAAGAGGTGCAATTTGCTATCCAGACGTTGAAGAATGGGAAGGCACAAGGTGACAATAGAGTGTACGCCAAACTGCAAAGGCGGAAAACGCAGAGACGTCGAAAGTTTTGCGAGGCCTATTCCAGAACATCTGGGATACTGAGCAGATAACGGACGCCTGGCGTTCGGGTATATGATCCAACTTCCCAGGAAAGGTGACTTTAGCTACTGCACCAATTGGCGAGATATTATGCTTCTATCAGTCACGAGCAAAGTATTTTGCAGCATCATTTTCCGACGTGTCTCCAATACAGTTGAATCCATTTCACGACAAGAGCAAGCCGAGTTCAGGAAAGGAAAATCTTGCATTGACCAAATCTTTGTCCTCCGTCAGATCCTGGACCAGACACATGAATGGAATGCAGAGCTATGTGTGGCCTACATCGACTTCCAAAAAGCCTTCGATAGCACTCACCGACCAGTGTTATGGAAAATCCTCCTTTATTATGGTATACTATCAAATATAGTAAATCTCATAGAAGCCTTCAATGAGAAGTTTGGATGCTGAGTCGCTCACAATGAAATTCTCACTGAGAAGTTTGAGATTTGTACGGGAGTGAGTCTAGGATGTATCCTTTCACCGATACCCTTCTCCTAACAATAGACTGGATTATGAGACTGGTGACCGATGGCAGGGCAACAGCCATTTCATGGATCTCAGCGGGACCGCTGTAAGACCTGGACTATGCGGATGATGTTGCCCTGTTGGCATGCAAGATCAGTGACATCCAGAACAACAGCGATCGACTATGAGCAATAGACAAGACGGTGGGTTTAGAAATTAAGGCTGGCAAATTAAAGGTAGTGCTGAAGAATGTTACGGAGCAACCACCAATGTTCGTGGACGGTCACCCGCACAGTGAGGTTACAGATACAGTCTACCCTGGCAGCAAACTGACTGTAAATGGTGACTGTGAATATGAGGTCAAGAGAAGGATCGAGGAGGCCAACCAAGCATTGCGCATGCTGAAATCCACTTGGAAATCCTCCGCTCTCAGTATTTACACGATGATCAGACTTCTCAAGAGCAACGTTCTGAGTGTGATGCTGTATGCATCGAAATGCCGGAAGACGACCCTTGCCATTGATTGCAGAATGAATGTGTTTTAAACTAAGTGCTTGAGAAGGATACTATGGATTTTTGGGCAACACACAATTTCGAATAAATAGCTACTGAGAAAAACTGGTCTGGAGGTGGTATCTACCGTAGTCAAAAGACGACGGTGTAGATTGTTCGGTCATGTCTACAGGATGGATTCCAGCTCGCATACGAAGGTAGCAATTCACTAGCTTTCACAAGGTAAACAAAAATGGGACGGCCCAAGGAAAACTTGGCGCAGAACGTTGGAACGCGAACTAGATGCACAAGGATATACGGTGCAGACGGCAACGGAAGCAGTGGCAGACAGGAACCAATAGGGTGTAGTTGTCTTCGCCTCATGTGCCACCCGGCGCAAAGAAGACTGGCTCTCTCTCGTATAGATGAATAGATATTCAAAGGACGTGTTATATTGCTCTGCTCTGTGTGGTTTCCAATAGCAAAATATCTTTTTTCAACCAAGAATCCCATGCCGGTATATCATATTCAACATGAGGACGGATGTACGTTGAAGTCAATTTGCAGACAATATTGCGGTCAAACGAACCTGGGACTCTTCTGAGGAGACCCAAGTTGCTTTCAGCTTTGCAGGCAGTCAGTCGACATTGCATTGAATTTTCTAAGTCTGATTGGATAATCACACCTAAATCTTTAACGGAGGATGGGGGTTTCATAACAGTGCAACTAAGATAATATTCTTTGCTCGACTTGCTGTTGAGAGACAATAGGTTGCATTTCGAAGCATTAATTGACAGTTCGTTGTCTAGGGACCAAGTGTGAATCATATCAATATCCCGTTGCAGGTTCTGCGTGTCGTCTGTGGAGTTTATCTTGCGCCAAAGCTTTGTGTCATCAGCGAAAATAAGCACCGACGACTGCACTACGGTAGGCAAGTCGTTTATATATATAAAAAAGCGGTCCGAGAACTGATCCTTATGGGACACCACGGGCGAGTTTAATCGACTTGGACATTTCGTTTTTGACTCTCACGTACATCTCACGAGATATCAACCATTCTTTAATACATGCATGGAGTTTACCCTTTACTTCATAGGTGAATAGTTTCGACGAAAGTATTTCGTGATTCCCACGATCGGAGGCTTTTGAGAAATCGATATAAATTACGTCCACGGAGTTGTAGCGGATAAGCCGAGCGTTAAGTAGATAAGAATAACAATGTAAGATTAGAAGACATTCAATATCAACAAGAGATTTACTTGTGTGGCTCACTCGTATTTTTGCTACCAATATATTTGACCGTTGTTATTTTCACACCAAAATAATTGCTCGTCGTAGATGAACAAAGCAGTGAATAACCGAAACGAGAAGAAATTTGCTGGGTCAGTGATATGAAAATGAGTATATAGTGTTTCGGCACCACGTAAGTAGTCAGACGTTCACGCTGTAGGAAGCGCACGTGTGTTTGGTTGATTTAAACAAAACGACACACGGCATCATGATGGAAAATTTTCATTGAAACAAACTTACTATTAGAATTATTAAGGAGTTCTTCTGAAGGGTAATAATTCCTACAGAGTTGCCGGCACCAGTAGCTCAGACCAAGCTTCTTTTGCTAATAGCAAGTTTGTCAGGCAAGTTCGTTTTTTCCTGATTCCATGCTGTGCCTCCGAGATTGAATAATTATTCTCAAAGGGATTCCTCATGGCATTAGCTATTATGGACTCCATTACTTTTGATAGCACTGGTAATAACGCTATTAGGCGATAGTTTACTGGATTATTTCTCCAGCCATCCTTGTAGATGGGATTAATCAGGGCAGTTTTCTAAGTTTCATGTACAAATCTCTGCTCAAACATCATCGTGAATATGTCAGATGTCGGTATTGCCAACTCGGAAGATAGATTGTACAGAATGTTTGCGGGTGAGCCTGTTCTCTTCATCGTCATTAATTTTGTTTGAACAACTTTGGGGGGAAACTCCTCCCGTTAATACTTGGGAGGCTGTAGTTGTCAGAGTTTGAGGGCTGCCCATAGGTCAAGACTTGTGAGGAAACTAATGCGAATTGTTGTCGGAAAATGTTAGCCCAATCTTTAAATGACGTCACTATTGCAGTACCAGAGGCCAGTGGCAGTAGTCCCATTCTAACATTCCGGAGGTCGCTGACGTGTTTATGCAATGCTTTGGGATTTATTAATAATTTTCCGGAGTGATCTGGTAATCATTTCTGTCTTGTCAAATGAGAGAGACACACATATTTCGCAATACGGTGAAGTGGTACCAAATTATCTTCGATGGATCGTCCATCTATTATGACCAGGTATTGTCACGCTTACACATCCATTTCCGAGTACTGCTTCTGAGATGCTTTATCGGACGCGTTTGTTGGATATTATTCTCACTTTCGATGATAAATCAATGATAATACGGAGTTGGTCGTAAAACGTTTCCCAGATTTGCTTAGCTGATTTGAGTTCAAGGAAATCCCATCGATTTACAGTAAAAAGAGCTCGTAGTAAGCCATAGTCACAGTTGTATACGTTCGTTGATTATTTCCTGTTGGTTAGAATAAATAAAAATAATCAAATGTCATGACAACATGATCACTCAATCCGAGTGAAGCTCTATAGGAAACAGATTCTATCATGAGTTCTTCGTTTGTGAGTATGAGGTCCAGGGTAGATGGGGTTTTTTCAGATCGAAATCTCGTTGGTTGTAGTACATGGTTTCAAAGGATGGTGCAAGTCATTATCTCTTGAAGAACGCTTTTGAATGAATCGTCACCTGTAATGGGTGTTTCAAGTGTCTGTACATATAATAAATCACCAGGAGGAGAGAATGCGAATTAGTGAGCTTTAATAAAAAAGTATTGCATTAAAAGAACGTGTCAGCGGCAGATGATGAAGAATGGGGGTGAATCAATGGTAAGAGGCACTTACTTAGAGCATTTGTAAGTCAAAAGGAGAAAACAATTTATCTGGATATCTAAAGCGGGGGAGAGAAGCGAGAAGTATATTTGCAGTGATGTTTTCATGTAAGTAGAGGAGGACAACGCCCACCTTTTGTGCTCGATATTTCTGTGAATCATCCTGTGAGGGATTTTGAGTTCAGAGTCGAGTATAGAATTACACATCCAGGTTTATGTCACTGCAATCAAATCCCAAAGCGCCAAGGTCGCACGGAATACAATTCAGGGAAGCTTGCTAGAAAGCCGGAGCATTGGTGTAACAGAATGATAGAGATTTGATTTTTTGTTGCAGATGAAGAGTTCATAGTAGTGGATTCGCCGAAAGCAGAATTGGTCGGCTATCCACGTTTTTTTCTCTCAAGTGCATTTATTGACTTTGGTTGCGAAGTCATCTAAGGAAAAGAAGTGTTCCTGTGTTTTATTTCGTATACAGACCGAATACCAATTCAGGAGGTGCAAATTGGCGACATGATTACCGCGCCTTCGAGTATTCTATCTTTCATCTCATCGGGGTGGGGAATGATTTTGACAAGGAGGAGGTGATGCGTTTTTTCCGTAAAAGGGCGCATAAACATGAGTCTTTAGTATGTCACTTCAAACATGGATCCCTGTTGGCGGACGTTCATTGGTTTCTACTTCGTTCGA